>JXSR01S001101.1:42505-55340 GCA_000969725.1 Ophiothrix spiculata | reverse complement strand
AATAGGTAAATGAGTTGTGGTAATAAAAGACTTTTAATAACAGTAATTTTGCCAATTAAAGATAAATTTCTTGAACGCCAGCAGTTTAAGATTTGTTGAATGTGGGTTAATTTTGGAATAAAATTTAAATCATACATGGCTTACTGCAATACACTCTTACGCAGCAACTTTAACGACGCACGAACACAGTTTAGTTTAGTTTATTTGATAGCGAGCAATGTAGCGTTTGTGTATGAGTCATGGAATTCGGGATATATTCAGGGTTTGGCTTATTTTTATTTTGGAAAAAACATGAATACAGGTTTTGTTTAAAGTATGTTTGACCAATGAGAATACAGAATTCGTGTACACTAAAGGATAAATATTAATGACTAGAATATTAAAGCCTATGCAGGGAAAATATTGCGAGCCAACACTTACTTTTTGTACAATCAAAATTTCAGAAAACTTACACAACTTTTATTGTTTTTCTGTAGCAGAAACAACTAGATTACTATTGGATATCCAGTACTAATAGGATTCTATGTCACTAAATTATCAAAGTGTTTTCAAAGAAGTAAAAGGTCCAAACCATTTTCTATACATTTCCATAGAAATCTTGAAAAAGAATAACTGGGAAGTAAACATATTCAGACATGGTTTAAACTGGGATTTTGGGTAAGTGTGACAATTGTATTAAGGCCCAAAAAAATAAATGGTTGTGTTACCCCTTTGGGGATTTTTTGGGTCTGTCGATCAGTCTTCTTTTTACTTTTCCTGAAGGAGATTTTGACCTTTAAAATCCTTGATTAGAGCAATATAATGACATAGCAAGAACTTTTTTAGTTATTTCTTACATGACACCGAAGATTCATTTATTTAACACATTTATTGTGAGTTTCTAGAAATGGCAAATGTAATATAAAAAAAACTTGCCAGTAATGGGAAATGTAATAGAAAACAACAGTTTTACCGTGTAAAAAAAGCTAACCCGATTTTTGCTAGATTTACTGTCTGTCGGAAAAGGGCAACACAACAATATTTTTTGGGCCTAATCTACTGCTTACCCAAAGGGGGGGGGGCACTCAAATATAATGTTGCAGGCATAGCATGACCAAGAAAAAGGTGGATAAATGGTGAATCAGGTGACATCTTTTAGGGTATCAAAAACAGCAATTTTGGCCAATTTTCAAGAAATACGGTACTTTTTCAAACACTAGTGTGAAAACAGTATCGATAAAATCCCGATTTAGGGTGTGAATAGGGGAAAAAGGGTATATTTTGGTTTCAGAACCCTCAACCCTTCAGGGGGTGTTTTGAAAAACTGTGGTCATGCTATGCCTGCAACATTATACTTGAGTGCAACCCCCACCCTCGGGCTGCTTACCGGTATGATCATATCAGAACCACCGTACAATGCCTTCTTCACAAATCCCGGCATGCGACTGAACGGAATCAATTCCTCAGCAAAAATGGCAAGAAAGTTATTCAGATAGAAATTATGAAAGATCTGCAGGAAGTTGACGGTCACAAATATGATGAAATTCTTCCTGCTTACAATCTGCTTGAACTGGCTGAAAGTACTGGAGTTGGCGGAAGAAGAGTCCACTCTGCTGTAGGGAATGCTTGCCGTCCTGGTGTCCTCACTTGAAGTGATGTTCTTTGCGACATAAACCATCCCAGAGCAGCTTATAACGGCAAGAATCACAACATATATTTGGAAAGCTTTCATGTTTTCCAATCCGTCACAAGTCAGTTCGGCTAGCATAACGCTACAGGAACTTATCATAGCCGCAACTTGGGCGTATTTTGTCAAACGTAAACGATCTTCGTGTTTTCTTGAAATCTCAGCATACAATGCGCAATCAGCAAGCATGGTGAAGGTGTAAAGCGCATCATAACATGCCATGGAGACAAATAAATGCACACCTGCAAGCCATCTGTTGTTGTCATAGTTACCCCACGGAAACCATGGTAACAAGAAACTCAAGGCAAAAAGCGGTGCGCCATATAGAATGGACTTTTTACGATCGCGAAAGATTTCAATCTTTGAGTTGTCTTGCCAATATGCGAATAATGGATCGTTGAATGCGTTCCACACTAAGTACAGAATCTGAGCGATGTCGAACCAGTATTGCGATATTCCGTAAACTTTTAAAAAAAGTTTCACATAATAGAAATTAAAAATGCTTGTTAACAGCCCAAAGGAGAAAGTTAAGAGTGAATATGTCATAGCATTCTTGTGAAGATATCCAGCCATGTCAAAAGGTGAAGTGAATTCTTGTATGCAAATGTTATGTGTCAAGGTTTAAATAGGCCTAAACGGTTTCATTACACGTCAGAATCACCATTATGCGTGATGTCTGATGGTCTAATACTCGTCATTGATGGCTGATACCTCACAGTAGCTTTTAGTCTTCTATGGGTCAGTAGTAGTCATTCATGCTTGATGCCTAATGGTCTAACACTCGTCATTGATAACTCAGGAGCTTTTAGTCTTCTTCAAGTCAGTAGCAGTCATTCATGCTTAATGCCTGATGGTCTAACACTCGTCATTGATGGATGATAACTCAGAAGCTTTTAGTCTTCTACGGGTCAGTAGCAGTCATTCATGCTTAATGTCTGGTGGTCTAACATTCGTCGTTGATGGATTATACCTCGGTAACTTTTATTCTTCTACTGGTCAGTAGCAGTCATTCATGTTTGATGCCTGATAGTCTAACACTCGTCATTGATGGATGATACCTCATGAGCTTTTAGTCTTCTTCAAGTCAGTAGCAGTCATTCATTTCATGCTTGATGCCTGCTGGTCTAACACTCGTCATTGATGGATGATACCTCAGTAGCTTTTAGTCTTCTAAGGGTCAATAGCATTCATTCACGCCTGATGGTCTAACACTCGTCATGATTGATGGATGATACCTCAGTAGCTTTTAGTCTTCTACGGGTCAGTAGCAGTCATTGATGCCTAATGGTCTAACACTCGTCATTGATGGATGATACCTCAGTACTAGCTTTTAGTTTTCTACAGGTCAGTAGCTGTCAATATTGGTATCTGTAGAAAAATTGAATGATATAAAGGATAATATACAAAAAACAATATTATCATATAAGTTCAGGTCCAGGAAGATGTCCAATATAGGGGGTAGGGTATAAGTCTGTGGATTGAAGTGAGAATAGTGAACAAAGTGTTCACCCTTAGAAGACTGATCTTTAGTTCCCTGAAGCTATTAAAATGAAAATAATGTTTTCTCTTTCTTTGACATTTTCACAGCTAGTTTTAGATTGTTTCTTTACTCAAACAATCACGCTTTAACCCTGGGACGAAGTTATATTAGTCCCAGTCAAATACGAACTGCAACACTCCACAAACATGACAGATGATATTTATATTAAATTTACAGGTCTATTATAAACACTTCCCGAAGTTGTTAGTCACACAAAAATGATGTTTGAAGATGTGTTTACAAACTGATGGTAACTGATGTAAACAAACCAAACATACCGTTTGATTTCTGGCCATGCGTTTTGAACTCGCCACCCATAGCGTTACATCCCCAATTTACAGAGTTTTGACACCAATCGAGATACAATTTAGAATACTGTATATATCTCTGTAACTATCCAACCTAAGCTAGTAAAAGTATACATTTTTCGAAAGCTGAAAGTCTGAGCAACCTACCTACGTATATTTCAACACATTATACAGGGTGACCTTGAAAATATACAGGGTGATAAAAAAAAATATCAAAAGAAAAAAGTGGTACATTATTTAACTGCCAATTGATTACTTGCATTGGAAAAGTGGAAGTAAACAATTCTATTTTGGATCAGAGTAAGCTCATTGGGGTTTTGGGAAAATATTTAAATGTTGCGTCGTAATCTCTGCATACAGGGTGCTCAAAAATATTGTTAAACGTTAAAAAAATAAAACACAATTTGAAATATAAAAGCATACCGTATTCATTCCAATAACCGCCCATGCTCCAATAAGCGCCCACCAAAGTTTCTTGGGTGAAACTTGGTACCAATAAGTTGCACTCAGAGAGTTCTTACCATGCATTTGAGGAGATAAACTCCAACAAAATATATTTTTATGTTCATTTTGTTGACGTTTTGTGGTATTAAGGGGATTTCTTGCTTTGAAAATGGTTGTGTTTACTTAGAATTTATCCTATCAGTTTCAAAAATAGCCGCCCATGCCAAATGACTTTGTTAAGGGCCCAGGGCGGTTATTGGAATGAATACGGTACTTGCTTTTACTTGTACAGAAAAAATAACTGCATATTTGGATTCCTCATCAAATTTCATTTCAGAAAATGTAATTAATACATACTTTTACTTTGATAGCTCAAATAATAAAAAAGTTATTCAACTTTTTATTTTTATGAGACATGACACATTCATTTCTACAGTGCTCAGTATGAAAATAAGTTGTTTTACGAAGTACATTTGGCATTTTACGAACTAAACAAACTGATTAGCACTTCAAAATTATTCAAACTATAAAGCAGTAATATTCATGTGGCCCTATTCATATTACATCAAATTAAAATTAGTCTCTACAAAAAATAAGATAATACTCACTGAAAAATGTTAACTTCCATAGAGTTTGTGTGTACTGCTTCCCCCACCTCCGCTTCCCCCGCCTCCACCACCCTGCCTATCATGAATTCTTTTACACACAGTGTCATCATTAAAAATGCTAGAGTATTCCCCATTGCAGGACTGAGAGTGTATTTATTTAGCTTTAAAATGAGACCAAAAGCATAGCAATACCTTCATATTTGGCAAACATACCATCAATTCATTCAAGTTGAATTTGGAAAAACGTAACATTGCCACCTTTCTTGGGTGGCGAGTTCAAGGCACATGGCCTTCTCTGATCTGAACAGACTCAACAGTTCGATTTTCATAAATTTCAAAAAGGTTCCTTTCATGAATATGGACAAATTAAAAAGCAATTTCTGGTTTTTCATGTACAATTAGTATTTTTCATTTTATACACAAATTACCAAATTTTCAAATTTGCCTCCAGCTGTGTTTTTTTTAAAGGGACAATTCATGATCCACTTTTCACCCTCAAGGTCGCCTCCATCAAAACTGAGTTTTTTAGCTTGTAAGAATTGTCAACTGGTATATGTTACGATCCCCAAACCATTTTTTCATTCGTTCTTGCATTTTTGAGAAAAGTGAGAAAATGTGTCATTTTCTAATTATTGTCAGGGCCCCGACAGTAATTACAACTAGTCCCAACCTGTGACTCTCTCAATAGAGTCACAAGAAAGTCAATTGACATTGTACAGTCATGAGTTGTAAAAGTTGTTTCATCAATTTTTAGTAAATTTAGTTTACTTGAAGGACCCAAACATTCACTGAAATGATCCACAATGACTTTGGAATACTATTGTGAGTATTTTAAAACACTAGAGTAAATTTTAAACCAAATTTGGGTAACTTTTTTGTTAGAGCACATGGTGGCCGCCATCTTGGATTTTGACAAACTTTTATCAAAAAATGCATTTAAATATGCTGTCATATGCTGTTAAATACTAATGAAAATATACTGGCATACTTTTGGTAAATTTATATGCTCTCTGAAAGAAGATATTGACTTATGAAATTCATGTACAGAGAAGGTCAATTGACTTGAGCGTGTCCTTACAGTAGCAGTAAGGACACGTTTCGGGTCTAAATTACAACATAGTAGTCTATAGATGGGGATTTTCAAAATGTTGAAAAGCTTGTAACTTGGAAACGAATGGTCGGAATGAAGTGAAATTTTCAGAATATATTTTTGATGTACTCTTCTTCTTATTTTGCTAGAAAACAGGCGAGGTTTTTGTCAAATCAAAATCATGAATTGCACCTTTAAGCTTTAAAGGGGCAATTCATGATCCACTTTTCATCCTCAAGGTCACCTCTATCAAATATGAGTTTTTTAGCTTAAAAGAATCCTCAAGTGGTATATGTTACGATCCCCAAATCATTCTTTCATATGTGCTTGCATTTTTGAGAAAAGTGAGAAAATGTGTCATTTTCTAATTATTGTCAGGGCCCCGACAGTAATTACAACTAGTCCCAACCTGTGACTCTCTCAATAGAGTCACAAGAAAGTCAATTGACATTGTACAGTCATGAGTTGTAAAAGTTGTTTCATCAATTTTTAGTAAATTTAGTTTACTTGAAGGACCCAAACATTCACTGAAATGATCCACAATGACTTTGGAATACTATTGTGAGTATTTTAAAACACTAGAGTAAATTTTAAACCAAATTTGGGTAACTTTTTTGTTAGAGCACATGGTGGCCGCCATCTTGGATTTTGACAAACTTTTATCAAAAAATGCATTTAAATATGCTGTCATATGCTGTTAAATACTAATGAAAATATACTGGCATACTTTTGGTAAATTTATATGCTCTCTGAAAGAAGATATTGACTTATGAAATTCATGTACAGAGAAGGTCAATTGACTTGAGCGTGTCCTTACAGTAGCAGTAAGGACACGTTTCGGGTCTAAATTACAACATAGTAGTCTATAGATGAGGATTTTCAAAATGCTGAAAAGCTTGTAACTTGGAAAAGAACGGTCGGAATCAAGTGAAATTTTCAGTATATATTTATGTTGTACTCTTCTCTTATTTAACTAGAAAAGAGGCCACACCAAAAATCATGAATTGCACCTTTAATATCCCATGCTTATTCTGATATTCAGTTTCATTGTAAACACCGAGTTTACAGTCATCTTTTGGCCAATCTTTTTACTACGATTATGTTAATTGTATTGATAGTTTAATAATCGATCATGTAACTTACCAAATCATGATGAATTCTTGCTCTGATTCTTGCAAGCTACATGCAATCAGGCTTTGAATAAAACAAAGGAAAACAGACGTTCATTCGTGAATGAACAATAACATTGTCATTTGCCATTGTGCGGGGCGAATAACACTAAAAGAAATATGCTTCACCAGCACACACCACTGAAAGTTTTTGTTTCCAGCTTAGGCAGTCACCCGGGGCACTGGGCAGTCAATACACTAGTCTCGAGACTTGCAACATAGGGTATCAAAATCAACCGTGGTTCTCTGCAAGTCTCACATTCCCGGGCTCACATTTGGCTTTTAAGTCTCTGCATGATAGGGTATCAGTGACGACGGCCTGCGGTCTTTTTGCTCCCCCCAAGCGATAGAGGTTCATGTTTTTCTTGCTCTTGGAAGGGCAAGTTAAGTTTATTTTTTCTATTTAAGTTTTGAAAAAAATGACTCGGATTGTCTATGATACCGTATCATAGATACTTTATTTTTGATCCAGCTAGCGCATGACCACAGTTTTTAAAGGTTGATTTTTTCTGAAGCCAAAATATGTTTTCGGTGTCAAAACCAACCCTATTGACCCTTTTCTTGGTCACGCTATGCCTGCAACTTGCGTTTTAGGCCTACTTGACTCGTTTGACTGGCCCGGTCCGGGTTATGTTTAGAAGATTATATAAAAATATCCAAAGTACATATGCCAGGTAGGGCCTACCTAGGATAATTTGTAAGGTCATTGTTTATAAGATAAAAATCCCGGGAGGGGTACTTACATTGACGGAAGGTACGGGACGGTATGTGCCGCCCTCGAGACCCCCTTTTCAAGCCTCCTCTTCCGCTCCCCAAGATGCTCTTTTCAAGATTACCCCAGCTCCGAAGACCCCATTTTCAAAGAAAATAATTCAAAAATGTATTTTATCATGTTTTCAATCTAATTTTTATCGATTTTTAGTTCAAATAGTCGTATTTTTATGGGGAAAAAGCAGTTCCTGAGACCTCAATTCGGGAAAAATCCGTTCTGCAAGACCCTAAGTCCGATATCGCGGATCTCTCATACCTACCAATTTTTTTCGAGTACCCCCCACCCCCGATAAAAATATCAAGTACCTATTATAGATGACGGGTAGCTATCTATGATAATTTCTATAAGGTCAAAAGTAGGCCCTATATACCTTCTGATGGGACCATGGAGCAAACACCAAGTAGGTATAAAAGGAAGTAAAGCAGTTAAAGCTTATTAAGTAAGTACAGTGGCCTAAACAAGAAAATAATAAAACATTTTAAATCAAATAATTTATGTTTAATGGTCCCTATGACGTCAAATGACCAACGAGCCGACCAGGGTAGTTTCAAGCACTTTTCAATATTATCGATTGCTGATGATTAGTCAAACATTAAATCCTCTACTTAAGCCGCAAAATTATTAGCATAACAATGCGAGTCAATTCGGCCCAAGTTTACTTAGCATTATCCGGTGTATTATTATGGATGATGTTGTTCTTTGCATTCGCCGTCTCCAAGGAAGTTTTGGTCAAAGTTTATGGCTCATTAGCACGTTGGCTTTGTTAGCGCGGCATATGTAATGGAATAACCATTGAAAAGTGACACAACTTGCATTTACCGTAATGTTTACATACATCTTCTGAAGAAAGCAGCAGACATTTCTACCTGTATTCCAACTTTTGTGAAGAAAGCTGCAGACATTTCTACCTGTATTCCACAGTTTAACAAAGTTGAAAATACCTGGCATCAGTACTTTTTCATCACGGTAAGTTTCTAATCTTATTTTTGTTTTATCTCAATTACACACATGTTGGTCGTTAGAAACATTATAGAGTTTCCAGATAAAGCAACATGAAATAAGAATTGAATATATTATAAATATATACGGGTCACTCAACCAGGTTGGGTGACGAAGTGTGACATGAAAGGACAATTTTCAAAATGTTTTGAAAACTGATTAACTGACAGGAAAATTGGGGCAGTTAATAAAAATGGTGTTTGTCAGGCCATTATAGGTCAGGCTTAGCCTCAACACAGGCCTTCCGATGTACATACATCTATAGGCCTGAGATTACACGAAATATCTGGCTGTGGTATATCACAGCCAGAATCAAGCTCTGTAATCAAACCTGTTGCATAATTGCACATACCCAATATCCCCAATAATGATCATATTTATCAGATACGAACTGCGACACTCCTCAAACATGACAAAGGATATTTATAATAAATTTACCTATTTTAAACACTTCCCGAAGTTGTTAGTCACACAAAAATGATGTTTGAAGATATGTTTACAAACGTTAACCATGTCAACAAACAATATACCGTTTGATTTCTCTGATCTGAACAGTGCGATTTTCCTAAATTTAATTCCAAAAGGTTTCTTTCATGAATATGGAATAAAACCTTTTTGTTTTTTCAAGCACCATTTGTATTTTTCAATTTATGCACAAATGGCCGTTATGTGATAGGCTGTACTACACAGCTTGCCTCAAGCTTTTTTTGGCTTGTGTTTCTCGAGCAAGCCTGAGAGAATCGAGGTGAACATTTGGCAATATTTGCTAAGTTCAAAGTCATGATTTCAAGAAATTGGAAAAAGGTCAAAACAATTTGACCATCAAATAGGAAAGAGAAAACGTTCATTGACAAGAATGAGGTACTTGATCATTTAAATAATCCATACTTTAAAAAAGATCAACCAAAAACGGGAAAAATTACTATCTGCAAAAGCAGTAAGAATCGTATAATACAACGTGGTAAACAAAAACAGTTTCCATACGCCAGATCAGGCTATGTCTTTTGGAGGCCATCCTCAGAAAGCGTGGATGTAACATTGACACCAAATCCATATAAAAATTCCTTCATTTATGGGTTATTTTACTCATATTCTTTTTAAAAGTATTGTTATTCGATAGTATTATCATAAAAATATACTTGTTTTCAATTTTAGTTTTGGAAAATAAATAGGGGCATGTAATTTAAAAGAAATTTGAAGACGTACTTTTCACCAGTAACATTTGATCACCAAAAGTTCCAAGTATTATTAAATTTGAACATCCCTACTGATATAACTGGCATCATGGTTCTGTATTTGATAAAGTACCATTTTAACATATAATTATAATTCACTAGCTGCTGCCCATTTAAAATTATTAAAATAATTGTGAAATTCGCATTTTTAATCACAGTTTTTGGATGGTGTGAAAGTTACATCCACTCTGGTAAAATGTCAAAATCCTGATTATTTTCCTCTTTAAGAACTTTAAAAAACATATACCGTATGGCAATAGAATGGCATTTAATTTACAGTATGTGGCAACGTACCAAAGAATTTAAACACAAAATAGGTTTATTGTGTTTGTGGATGTAACATTGACACTGGCGTCAAAGTTACATCCAATAATTCTATATATCACCAATAACTTTATAAATATTCTCCATAGTATTTGTTATTATACATTTAAACTTTTATACGTTGAAATATTAAAGACTCAGATGTTACATCCACACAAATATTTGACACCGTAAAATAACGATGTATTGTTTGAACATGAAGGGATATCAAGATGTTTTTTTAGTACAGAGGCTGTCAAGAACTTTATCATGGGGAATCACTTTTAGGGAAATCATTTATTAGTATTATTTTTTACATCAAGTCTGTAAAAAGAGCGTGGATGTAATGTAACATTGACACCGTGGTTATTTTTAAGAACCAATTTCATCATATTTCAAAAAATACTAATGCATTTGAATTGAGCTCATTTAAAACGTGCAACTTTAATTAGTGTAAAGGCAATTAAAAAATGCACTTTAGACACACTATTTGTCGGAAGAAAAGTAATTGGTAGCTTTCTTGAAAGTTGTGTGGGTGTAACATAAAGTTGACACCAAAGTTGACACCGTCGTTACATTCAACAGACATCATTTAAAATATCAGTTCGGCGGAACTCACAATTCGGATACGTATCCGAATTCGGATTATTACGCACATTCCGTATCCAAATTATGATACCCGTATCAGAAGGATATGGAGGGGTATCTGAATTCTGATACTCCTGTCTTGGCGCAGGAAACAAAGCGATAGCGCAAGCTGGAAAGTGCATGTAGAACATCTTTCTTGTATTTATGATAAATCTATCTGTGTAAATGTCATTTTCATCTGTGCAATTCCAGCGGAACAGCTTCGAAACATGTCCTGATTGCTTCTTATCACAGAAAGCAAAATAATTTGGCCAATACTTTGTTAGAATTTAGATGACAAATGATGATAATGTTATTGACTTTTATACATACCGGTATGGTGCGTGGCGAAGCTGAATATTAATATCAGATGATATCCAGTTTCAGCTGTTTTTAATCCGAATTCGGATACGGGTATCTGAATTGTGATACGGAGTATCCGAATTCGGATACGTATCCGAATTGTGAGTTCCACCGAACTGATATGAGATTATACATGTACATGTTTTGATTGCTTTGCATGTTTGTTTCAATGGTTCTGAATTCAATTGTAAGTGCAAAACAAAGATTCCAATTTTGTAAAAGTTGGAAAATGTGTATTTTTTTGTCACACAATTTTCAGAAAATTTTTGTACCCTTTTCACGTACATGCCAAAAATATTTAAGAAAATATTCTTAAAGGTATATAAATTTTGGTATCATACAGGGTGTCCCAGAAAAAAACTTACAATTTTTGCGTGTAGTTTGGGTTTAACGGATAGTCAGAAAGTATAAGGTTGCATTTTATAGCCAATGAATAGATCTTTCAGATACCGTTTGTTTCATTTCAATCGGTAGTGTACAATAAAAGTTATCCCTTATCAAATATTTAGGTGGATTTTTGTCTGGTCCAATTTCATGATTATTGGCCATAAAGTATAGGGGTGTTTTTGAATGGAATAAAAATGGGTCACCTTAGAAAATTTATCATATGTCTTATATTTGCATCAAATGTGTTCATTTTTTTAGCACAGATAAAAGAGAGCATGCACATAATAAATTAGTAAACATTGTTACGGTTGAGTGAGCAAATCAATGACAATACTTTCAAGGGGAACTTGAAATTGGATCAGAAAATTATACATCCAAATATTTGACAAAGCATAACTTTTGTTGTACACAACCCATTGGAGTGAAACAAAAACAGTATCTTAAAGTTCATTTCAAGGGCTATAAAATTAATATCTCGTTGGTTAAACCCAAGAAAATTACACGCAAAGATTGTAAGGTATTTTCTGAGACACCCTGTATGAAAGCTCTCTACAATGTATGTGTACTTTAATATAAAACAAAAAATATTTTGAGAAAATGCCACCACTAAACCCAAGCCACACTTTATGTTTCCAAGTTTGCTCACCCTGCCCCTACTTCACCACTGGCACTGGTCCATGGTCGAATGTTAGAACATGCAAAATAACATGTAATTCAAAATAAATGACTATAATGGCTTTGGACAGAAATTCAATAACCTTAACATTGAAAGAATATTGAGTTTTCTTTCGAGTATTTGCACAAAAACATGAGCAAATAACATGTACAAGCATTCTGTCTGGTTTCTGACTGTACTAAGCTCCTTGAGATGTTTACCGATATTTCTGTGCAGATGTCCAGAGTTTTGTGCCTACCGTAAATTTTGCTAATGTGAATTTTTCAGGACAATATGCATGATTACAAATATATTCAATGTAATGTCCATAATCATACATTTTTGTATAGCTACAATAGTAAAGGTTCAAATTAAAAATATCCCATACCTCGTTGATTAGCATACGGAATGACGATAACGGAATGACAAAAAGTTGACGCGAATTAGATGAATAGAAAATGGCAAACCTTTTCAAACCATGTAGACAATTGGCCTGTTCAAGTTTGTCGTAAGTTATCTCTTTAAAGGACAAAGGATATAGTTTACATTTGTAACTTAATCGTAAATGACAAAAGAAGTATCGAATTAATTTTACCGCACAAAAGAGGCCTGTCAATCAAAGTATAATAGGATAGGCTATTGTCTTCGACGAAAGCAAAAACGTCTAGA
>JXSR01S001101.1:21036-34668 GCA_000969725.1 Ophiothrix spiculata | reverse complement strand
ATGGCGAACCCAATAATATATGCTCAAAATAAACTATTTCGGCGAGCTTTCAAGAGTCTTCTTTGGTGTTACAAGTGCCAAGGTATTCAGTTGCGCGACACAGACACCAGTGATGCCGAAAATACTGCCATGACAAATGCTCCGAATCGGAGGAAATCGGACATGACAAGTTTACCCCCGAGTCAACCGCTAAGCAGAGTGCCGTCGACGGTTGCTATATCGACAATTTCACCAAATGTTGGCTCGACAACGACGACTCACGTCGTCGAACCATCGACAAGTGATGTTAACAAAGTAGAACAGACTGTCGATGGATCAAATGACTCGACTGAAAATCACAATAATAATATTGATCATAAAATAGAAGTTGAGCCCGTAAAAGCAATAGATTCAAGAGAATCGGAGCAGACTACCAAAGAACCTACAGTAGAAACATTGCCCGACACTCAGGAACTATCACAAAATACCAGCAATGGAAGTAATAACCATGTTGAAGAAATCCCGGTGTAGGCTGCACATTGTTTTTTATACTTGTAAGCAAAGTACTATTTATGGACTTAGTATAAGTTTTTATTGCATTATAATTTACTGACCAATAATTCATTGCAAACGATCACTACACTCTTAAAAAGATAGGATCAAATTGATCGGATAAAGTATCAAATATGAGCTTACCCTTTTCCGGATCAAGTTTGATCCAAATTCTCCTCAAATTTGATCCTTTTCGGATCAAAAAAGAGTGTGTTTGATCCGAAAAGGATCAAATTTGATCCCATAAAGTATCAAATATGAGCTTACCCTTTTCCGGATCAAGTTTGATCCAAATTCTCCTCAAATTTGATCCTTTTCGGATCAAAAAAGAGTGTGTTTGATCCGAAAAGGATCAAATTTGAGGAGAATTTGGATCAAAATTGATCCGGAAAAGGGTAAGCTCATATTTGATACTTTATCGGATCAATTTGATCCTTTCTTTTTAAGAGTGTAACTAACTTCACCAATATTCACACTTTTTAAAATTTAGATTGCAGTAAAACATCCAACATTGACATCATACAAATGCATGCACATGTTTTTAGATCTATAAATGATAAAATTATGCAAGGTAATGAAATCCAGTAGGTAGATTCTTGCGATTTTTGTTATATTTTATCAGGAGTCACGACTGGGGTCACGACCATTCACTGTTAAAGAAGTGTTCCAAATTCAAACACTAAAACGATACACTTCACTGTTAGAAAAAATTGAACAACCGTGTATCAATAGATCATCGTGTTTGAAAATCAAACAACTTGTTCAGAAAATAAACAACTTGTTTAAACATTTAAACATCAGTTGTTGTATTTTTAGACAATATTGTGTACAATATTTTTTAAACAAAGTTGAGCGATGATCAATTGATACAGTGGTGTAAAAATTTACTTTAAACAGCAATTCTAAAATTTAAACAACATTGATTAAGACAACACGCTTTTTCAAATTTAATAACAAACTGAATAATGTTAATAACAACTTAAACAACGTTTTTTAAACAGCAACCTTTTAAACAGCAACTTTGTAAACAGTGTTTTAACAGTGTTCGAGGATTGAGAGCACAAATCAACGAGAACGAACATAATATGCAACAACACCACTTACACACTTAAATAATTGTTCCAAAACCAACACACTTTTACAGTGTGACAATTTCTTGTACGAATGTTGTAAAAATCTGAAAGTATGGACACTTAGAACATATAGGAAATTAAAAGAGGAATTTTACCTGGAAAGTATCCAGATTTTACCCTCATGAAAGCTAGCAAATCATTTTCAAGTAAGCACTCTATTCATTCAGTAAGTTTTGTTATTAGTCTTATCTATATATACAACAAATTGTTGCCAGAGAAACGTTTTGGTGATTATCGTGATTATCAAAACACTTGTAATTGGCAGTGAATCACAAGAAATAATCTTTTACTATTAAAGCTTTAAATTATCTTGCTTCTGTTCAATAGCATATACATTTCAGCTATTTTGGCAACACTCAGGCTCGTAAGGGGCGCTCCAGGGGAGGCGGTGTGGGGGGGGGGGGGTGTTGCTGGAAGTTTTTGGGAAAAAACCCTCCAAAAGCAGAAGAAAAAAATCCCCCTGAACCGGAACCCAACGTCCTCCATCCTTAAAATCTAATGTTGCACCCGTAACCAGAAGTTCTATAAAGAAGGTGGCGGTGGTAACTTAATTTCTTTTTGGTTGACTTAAAAACTAATTTATCCCTTTCAAAACAGCGAAAATTGTGTTAAGATAATTTTTGGTAAATTTTTAGCCTTAACTTGCTTAAAATCCCTAAAGTTCATTTATAATCCAAGATTAATTCTTTAAAGACTTCCTTTGGAGGTTTGTGTTTGTTAGATTTTTGATGCTTAGGGGACTTTTGCTGAAAAAGGACTACCACCCTTCGACTCCTCCCTGGTTAAGGGTCTGGTCACACTAACAAGGTATTTACAATTAGCATACTTACAAAATGTTACATAAAAACGTTCTGCACACAATATACACGCACATTGGTGTACATTTTTACATCAACACGTTTGCACTGGATTTGGAAAAAGAATTATACATTTTATCAACTGAATAATATACTATTTGGTTTGTTTGAAAAACATAACTAAGCGATTAATTTCTCTATTTGTACTCACGGTACTACAGGGTGTCACATAAAAAAACACACCTTACAATCTTTGCGTGCAATTTTCCGAGGTTTAACGGACAGTCAGAAAGTATGTTAACTTTGCATTTTATAGTCCATGAATTGAACTTTCAGATACCGTTTGTTTAATTTCAATCGGTAGTGTACAGCAAAAGTTATATTTTATCAAATATTTGGGTGCATTTTTGTTTGGCCCAATTTCATGATTATTAGCCATATTAGGGGTGTTTCTGAATGGGAATATAAATGGGTCACCTTGGAAAATTTATCATATCTGTCTTATTTTTACATCAAATTTGTTCATTTTTTTCAGCACAGATAAAATAGAGCATGCACATAATAAATTAGTAAGCATTAATACGGTTGAATGAGCAGATCAATGACAATACTCGATAATACTTCATTTAAGAGGAACTTACGAAATTGTGAATTTGGACCAGAAAACTTTGCATCCAAATATTTGACAAAGCATAACTTTTGTCGTACACTACCGATTGAAATGAAACAAACGGTATCTGAAAGTTCAATTCATGAGCTATAAAATGCAACCTTTACATACTTTCTAACTATACTTTAAACTCAAGAAAAGTACACGCAAAGATTGTAAGGCATTTTCTAGAAAAACCTGTACATGTTATAACATGGAGGTTATATACCCTTTCCATGGTTATAAGAAATCATCAACTGTGAAGACATTATACAAACGTCATAGTGGATCGATTTCCTTGCAAATTTGATCAGACGGTCATTCTGACGAAGCCTCCCGACCATGTGAGACGAATTACGTGTGCACGTGAGAACAAACTTGGTCTTGACAAATTAATTTCTTAGTTTTGAATATTACTATTCTTATATTGTATTTTATTGCAATATACCGACTAATATCAGTTCGGCGGAACTCACAATTTGGATACGTATCCGAATTTAATACTCCGGATCCAAATTCTGATACCCGTATTCGAATTTCGATTAAAAACAGCTGAAACGTGATATCAGCTGAAATTAATATTCAGCTTTGCAGCGCACCATACTGGTATGTATGAAAGTCAATAACATTTTCATCATTTGTCATCTAAATTCTAAGAAAGTTTTGGCCAAATTATTTTGCCTTCTGTGATAAGGAGCTATCAGGACATGTTTCGAAGCTGTCCCGCTGGAATTGCACAGATGGAAATGACATTTCCACAGATAAATTTGTCATAAATGCAAGAAAGGTGTTCTACATATACTTGCCAGCTTGCGCTATCGATTTGTTTCGTGCGCCACGACAGACGTATCAGAATTTGGATACCCCTCCATATCCTTATTCTGATACGGGTATCACAATTTGGATACAAAATGTACGTGGGTATCCAAATTTGGATACGTATCCGAGTGGGATGAATTCCCGAATTGTGAGTTCCGCCGAACTGATATGAATCATACGCATATGCGGCAGTTCTTACTGTAATGATTGTATTATTTGGAAACAACTATGTGTTTTGCTTGGTATTTTTTTGGTTCAAAGTAGTTGTCTTGTAATTTAAAAAAGTATTTTAAATATGTATAGGCTTAAAACACATTATTTTTTATACTTGGTCCCTTTTAACATCTTTTTTTCTGAATCAGCTGGCCTGTGAAAGAATTCAGTATATCAATTGCTTGTTTTACAAGTCGCTCCAATAGCTGTTTGTTCGCCAAAAAACTTTGGCAATATTTATTACCCACACTAAAAAGATTATTCAAAGTTCTTCCAGTGATGCATTTATTTATCAATTGAGGACCCTAGAACTAAAAGGTGGTTAAGTCACAAAATCTTGAAAATTGAGTTGTGTCAATTTCCTGCTACAGAATTCTCATTTCTACATTCTGTATACAAGTTTTGTAGTAATTTGATGATCAGAGCATGTGCAAGAGTCACTGCGAGATACAGCAATACCATTCAAGACAACACAAATTATATGATGTCTGTGACATTTTCTCAGTTTGTACTCAATGTGACTTAACCCCTTTCTAGTTCTAGGGTCCTCAATTCCAAACAAAGCTCATTTTTTAACAATTGTTAATTTTATATTCATTGAATACGTACCCAAATATAATGAAAGAAAATTAAGCAATTTTCTTCAGATGGAAATGAAGACACATCTATATGATCGCTTTTGAAATTAGTCTTGTTATTTTTTTAAAGATTCGAGTAAATTGGGTCTTAAATATGTTGAAATTGGATTTTAACAAGCTTTACTAGATGTAATTGAAGCGCTATTTCATTTATTGTTTTTAACTGTAAAACGGTATAAATGTTGTCATTCAAATAAAATCAATGCCTTGTTTTTTCCTGTCACACAAATCGGATTTTAAATTGGGTTGAAAATTAGGTTGCGATAATTCTGTTAGGCAAATTCAAAACGTTTTGTTATAAAATCACAACATAGCAACTTGATCAAAGTTAGATTCAGAAAATGAAATTCTATAGTACTTTTAAAAACGATCGGATGTCTTAATTCCTAATGCTGATTGAAAAACTTAAAATAAATTAGTAATAAATATACAAGACTTAAAATTCAAATCTAATTATTTTCAATTTAAGTTGATTTGAATTCCTATTTTTTAAAAGCTTGGTCAAGTAGATTACCTTTTAAATCTTTGGAGTTTAGATAATTTGAACATTTCGATTACATTAAATTACGTGGAATCAATTTCACAGAATCCAAAGTACAGTTTCATCGTATAGCCAAGCTAAGAACATGGTATGGCGCGTAAGCCCAGGGTCTAATCTGTTTTGGCTCACGGGTGTGAATGACAACATGGATCGCTAAGAAGATAAAAATGGGAAAGCAAATCTTGAATTCTATTTTTGTCCCCCGAGAATTATTTTAAAGTGTGATACCATATCCTACAAATGTGATATATTTTATGTTGTACTGTCGAAATAAAATTCGAACGAGACGCTTATGATGTATCACCCATAAATCTCAAATTTGATACATGTATGTCTTTATTTAAACTCTTTTATCAATTATTAATAGAAGCGAAATGTTGTTCCGACCGTAATCGGTCATGCGATTTATTCTTTTACATGCAGGGGAATATTAATGTATTTTGACTTTGACGTATACAGCATACCAAACATTTTATTTCAGGCTTATCACTTTACCAAAATAAGAAACAGAATACAGGATTTTTATATAAATCGCGAGTGTGAACTAAACATCGAGCGGTTTTATCTCATTCAAAGGCAGTTTAAAATTAAGAGGTTGTTTTAAATATGTTTACTTGTTGTTTGGAGTCATTATTTTGAAATGAGGCCTATTCCCTCAAAATGAATTGATACTAATTTTCCATTATGGACATGCAATTTAGACGCAGTTTAATAAAAACAGGAAGTAAGAAAAGGGATTCTTTAAAAAAACCCATCATAATATTAAGAAAAATGTACAAACTTATTCAAATTTAATATGTTTGTACGTTTGTCAGTATATCAATTGCTTGTTTTACAAGTAGCTCCAATAGCTGTTTGTTCGCCAAAAAACGTTGGCAATATTTATTGCCCTCACTAAAAAGATTGATGCATTTATTTATTTATCAATTCCAAAGAAAGCTCATTTTTTAACAATTGTTAATTTTATATTCGTTGAATACGTACCCAGATATAGTGAAAAAATTATGCAATTTTCAGATGGAAATGAAAGACACATCTATATGATCGCTTTTGAAATTAGTCTTGTTATTTTTTAAAAGATTCGAGTAAATTGGGTCTTAAATATGTTGAAATTGGATTTTAACAAGCTTTACAAGATGTAATTGAAGCGCTCTTTCATTTATTGTTTAAACTGTAAAACGGTATCAATGTTGTCATTCAAATAAAATCGATGCCATGTTTTCCTGTCACACAAATCGGATTTTAAATTGGGTTGAAAATTAGGTTGCGATATTCTGTTGGGCAAATTTAAAATGTTTTGTATTATTTTAACTGGAAAACCAGAAAATTACAACAAAGCAACTTTGAACTAAAAGTCAGATTCAGAAAAGGTAATTGTAGTACTTTTGAAACGATCGGATGCCTTAAATCCTAATGCTGATTGAAAAACTTTATTTAAATAAATTAGTAATAAATACGTGTATACAAGACTTATAATTCAAATCTATTTAATTTTCAATTTAAGTTGATTTAAATTCCTATTTTGTAAAAAGCTTGGTCGGTCAAGTAGATTACCTTTTAAATCTTTGGAGTTTAGAGAATTTGAACATTTCGATTACATTAAATTACTTGGAATCAATTTCACAGAATCCAAAGTACATTTTCATCGTATAGCCAAGCTAAGAACATGGTCTGGCGTGTAAGCCCAGAGTCTAATCTGCAGTGGCTTACGGGTGTGAACGACAACATGGATCGCTAAGAAGATAAGAATGTTAAGGAAAACACATCTTGAATTCTATTTATGTCCCCCGAGAATTATTTTAAAGTGTGATACCATATCCTACAAATGTTATATGTTGTACTGACGTAACAGAATTCAAACGAGACGCTTATGATGTCACCCATAAATCTCAAATTTGATACGTGTATGTTTTATTTAAACCCTTATCGGTCATGGGATTTATTCTTTTACGGGGAATGCTAATTTATTTTGACTTTGATCTATATACACAACATTTTCTTTCAGGCTTATGACTTTACCAAAATAACAAATGGAATACAGGATTTTGATTTAAATCGCGAGTGTAAACTAAACATACATTCATCTCATTCAAATCCGGTTTACAAATTAAGAGGTTGTTTTATATATGTCTTTACCTTTCCAAATCTTTGATTTTAGTTTTGTTGTTTAGATTTTTTTGAAATGAGACCTGTTCCCTCAAAATGAATTGATACTAATTTTCCATTATGGACACGTATGCACTTGAGGCAGTTTAATAAAAATTGGAAGCACATGTAAGAAAAGGGATTCTTTTTAAAAAACATCTTAATATTAAGAAAAACGTACAAACTTATTCAAATCTAATAAATAATATTCACATTTAAGTTGATTTGAATTCATGCTCTTTAAGAAGCTTGGTCAGTATTGCTTTTTAAAACTTCGGATTTAGAGAATCTGAACATTTCGACCTGGAAATATACATGCAGGATAGCATACAAGGGCCATACAAGCGCAGGGTTTCGTTTAGCCATTACTGGGTGAATGATTAACAGCGTGTATTGCCAAGAAGATATATATCTAGGGAATTCATATCTAGAATTCTATTTATGTTTCCACGAGAATTATTTTAAGCATGATGTCGACTCTTATAAATGTCAAATTTTTATATGCTGCACTGCCATAACACAATTCAAGCCAGGCACCCAATGATATTCCATCCATATTCTTCTAAGTTGATACAAGCTCAAAGAAAAAGTTTGGTATAGGTCAAAGTCGAAATGAATTAGCATACCTCGTCAAAGAATAAATCACACGACCAATATACTGAGTTGGAACACCATTTAGTATTTAAGGTATCTTTATACTAAACGGCGTTCCAACTCAGTATATCGGTCGTGTGATGTATTCTGTGACGAGGTACTAATTCATTTCGACTTTGACCAATACCAAACTTTTTCTTTGAGCTTATCACTGACATAACAAACGGAATACCAGGATTTTGAATGTTACGTTGCAAGCGCAAAGCGTGAACATTAAAAAGCGATAAATTTGGGTTACATTGTAGCTATAGCAATTACAGTGTTTTTTTAAAAAGATTTTATCTTTTAAAGTCTTTGGCTTTAGGTTTGGTGAAACTTTTCAGTCTAGTTTTAAAGAACTGTAATATCTTTTGCGTTTTAAATGCACGTACATCTTTTAGCTTATCGTATAGAAAATAACGCACGCCGAATTACCAGGGATGTTTTGTTCAAAATTATATCAACCCATTCATGGCTGGTTTAAGTTAGTTTTTAAGATGTTCTTTTTATTTTAACACTTATCTGCAGAAGGACGGGGGTAATATGGTACGTAACATTTGGGTTTTCAGATGTCGCATATAACGCTGCAATATTTCTGGCTGAAAATGTTTGTAATTGCCTAGATATAGTTGCTTCTTTTGGTGAAAGAAAATTGAAATCGACCGCTTCATTTTTGAGCTAATTAGCATAAAATTAGCATTTGGGTGGTTAGTTTTTTTTGACAAAATTGATTTGCCCGCAAAATCGTCTCGGAATAAAATTATCCAAGTTTTATTGCAGCAATGTTATTGTATAATCACGATCTTCTAATTTGAGCAAAATTTAATTGAAAATTTCTTCGGAAAAGTGTTTTTTTTTTAAAGTTTTGGCCAAAATCGATATTTCCCGAAATAAAAATCGGTTATATGGCCACCATTTTGAAATGGTACATATGTTTTATAAAGTTGTGATTATTTTCTGTTTTTCTGTATATCTGTAAAGTTTATTAAAAATCCGTCGGGAAAGTGGTTTTCTGTGCACATGGTGCACTAAATGCACTAACCGAAGTGCGAGCTACCTTATGCAGCTAAGTGTTAACCTTTCAAATCTTTGGTTTTAATTTTGGTGATAGAAATTACGTTTTCAAGTTGCATACATGTGTTTTAAGAATGTGTCGCTGAGATTGATTATTTGACCATAAACAGTCTATGATTTAACAGTGAGATCGTGAAATGAAAGTCATAAATTTGTCAGATTTGAGTCCATTACATTTTTTAATTCTCGATATTCTGACATTTGGAAGGATTAAAACAATTAATTTCCTTTTTTCATTTGAAGATAAATCTCCAAGGCAGTTAACCCTATATGCGGAAAACAGGATTATAAAATTAATAGCAAAGATGACCAACAACCAAATTTAACTGCGGTTGTTTTACCTGCGTTAAAAATATTATTACCTCTTAAGTATACATTTTCGGCCTCCAAACAAAATTTTTCCTACCAAACATTTGGCCGTGACGTCACCAAATATTGCCATCGAATTTAAAGTATGAACGGGTAACAAACATTTGGTCCAATGTATATGGCAATTCAATAACATGTGCAATCTAGCGCGAAATTTTATTTGGTCTCAACTCGGTGTTGAAGTTATTTTGTTTGGAGTCACTCGTCATTTTGACGTCACGACCAAATGTTTGGTAGGGAAAATTTTGTTTGGAGGCCTTTGGTGCGGCCTTTTAAAGTCTCATAATGATTATGGCTTGAATTGGTACTATTTCATATCGTATTTTGTAAGAAAGGACATGAGTATCTATCGATAATAGCAAGTTATTCTTATGGGCTTGTTATCGGCCTTGTTTAAATGCGTATATAACCTTATTACAAAAATGTATACCAATATATTACAACAGTCAAAATAAAAGTATCAGAGAAGGGTGGATACATGTATGACATAATTTCTTTTTTAAAATCCCCAAACCCGTCAAATCGCATTTGTCAAAAAAAAAAAAAAAAAAATGATAACACGTACCGGTACGTAACCTAATGTTGTTAGACTGTGTAAAAGAACTCGTTTCCGGTAACGGGTATTAGTTTAAATATAATTTCATGAAAGCTAATTGGATTTTGGGTTTAAAATTATTTTACAATATAATACATGTATGATGCAAACGGTACTTTTAAAGTAAAATAATTGAGATTTACATTGGTTTCAATGCGATCTAAAAATAGACATTAGTCATATCCAACCTCCTCTGAAAAGTATCTACTTTTATGTGCAATACACATTTTACAATGATTTTTGCGCGTTAAAAGTGAAAGCAAAGTAGAGAACCGCAGTTTTCTAAAACGTTCAGGTAAACGTTCAAATAAGACGTCATGTGTAGACTGAATCCCCCAGTCCCTGTCGTGGCGCTTTTGGCTCTCACGATCAGGAACGCAGTGGATAAGTTGTCGGGAGTCTGAAGGATTCAACTACGTCATGTGAACCTTTTTGACGAATCAGAGAGGGCAGTTTAATGCTTTACGTGAACGTATTTGGAAGCTTTGCACCGGTTTCTACAATTCACTTTTATCAACACACAATTATCGACATTGATCCACTTTAAAGATTGTTGAATGCAGTGGTTTTCTGTCTAGTAGTGACATTGATTTTATTATGTATTAGCAATGAACTTTTATCTTTTTACCAAAAATCACGTTCGGATGAGATTTCTAATTTTGCACGGTAAGAACTGATGTTAAAAGAGGCGGGTGTCATTGGAAGGAATAAATGAAAAAACAATGCAAGTGCTTGATGAGTGAATCATTTATTGTGTTGAATAACTAAATGACGAAGTCATTTTAAACCGAAGATACGAAACGATAATTTTAATTGCTCTACAGGGTGTCCCAGAAAAAAACCTTACAATCATTGCGTGTACTTTTCTTGGGATTTTTTAACGGATAGTCAGAAACTATGTAAAGGTTGCATTTCATAGCCCATTAATTGAACTTTCAGATACCGTTTGTTTCATTTCAATCAGTAGTGTGCAACAAAAGTTATGTTTTATCAAATATTTGGGTGAATTTTTGTCTGGTTCAATTTCATGATTATTGGCCATAAAGTAGGGGTGTTTCTGAATGGAATAAAAATGGGTCATCTCGGAAAATTGATCATATCTGCCTTATTTATAAATCAAATTTGTTCATTTTTTCAGCATATATAAAATATAGCATGCACATAATGAATTAGTAAACATTGTTACGGTTGAGTGAGCAAATCAATGAAAACACTCATTACAACTTCCTTTAAGGGGAACTTACAAAATCGTGAAATTGGACCAGAATTTTTACATCCAAATATTTGACAAAGCATAACTTTTGTTGTACACTACTGATTGAAATGAAACAAACGGTATCTGAAAGTGAATCAATTCATTTGCTATAACATGCCATCTTATACTTTCTAACTATCCGTTAAACTCAAGAAAATTACACGCAAAGATTGTAAGGTGTATTCTGGGACACCCTGTATATTGTCTCTCAATTTAATAGTGACATTTTATTCTAAATGATTCGACTACATTTAATATTTCACAGTGTCCAAACATGTAGTCGGTCTGCAAAGACTTGTTTGTCTTGTACCTCATAGTTCGTCCTGGCTGTTACCACCAGTCAATTGTTGAACACACAAACGATGGATGTGACACGTTTAACATTTTGATTCTAACTTTATTCTGACATGCATACTCTTTCAATACAATGCACTGTCTCCAAAGAGGTCCAGAGAAAAGTGTAATACATTCATATTAACAAAACTATTATTTACAGTAATAGGTACGATTTTTAAACACACATAAATAGTGAAAATACACGATGAATAAAAGTTGCATTGAAATAACATTTTTAAAATTCATTCAAACTCATATTCAAAAAAGTTGGAGCGAATGTCAGCTGGGAGTTTGTTCCAAAGCGAAGTAGATCTGTAGTGAAAAGTTTCCCTACCAACAATGTTCTGTGATAGCACAAGTCTACTCCTTGTATAAGTTGAATGTGTAAAAGTAAAAATAGTTGAAAGATACTGAGGTGCAATTTCTTGCACAAGAAGCTCGTATCAAATCATTCTAGAATAAAGGTAGTTTCCTTGTAGTGGATGTGACAGCGATTGAAATTAATTGCTGGTTAAAGATTCCATTTTATCAGACGTCATTTTCATGACCGTGTTGGTATAGTTCACGAACTCTGCTGCCAGGATAAAACTAGATCAGTTCAAGATCACATGATTTAATGATACATCTCGTCAGTCAAAGTCAGGCATTAAGGATAAGGACGATTGCAATTAGCAGATCAGCTTTCACAAAACATGCAAGGCGGTCTGTAAGAACTATTTTTGTGAAGGCAGTCTGATTGCATTTCAGATGAAGTATTTGGCCTTTATGTTTTAATTTATCTATCGCATTAACCATGGACTTCAATCAGATTAAGTGATGATACACTTTTTGTAATTTCGTATTCTTCTGATCGATTGGATGGTGTTTCAGAAAGACCACACTGTCAAAGAGAAAATGAAAACAAAAAATGCCAAAAGGTGCAACACTCAAGTCTGCGTATTTTATTAATTCAGTCACACTGATATCAATTTTGGAAACAATAATAAAAACAATAGGCATTTGGCATTTGTGTCAGAGAAAAATCCTAAAGATTGTCTGATCCAACCATATCTCAAATGGGTCATTCCACTCTCAAATGTCACAAATGTTACCAAAATGTTACACGATCCTGCCCTTAAATTTGAATGAGCTTGAGTTGTCTTCAAGGGCTGCTGCATACCTGGAACATATTCAAAGCTCATTTGAATTGAAGGTCAAGAACGTGTAACATTTTGGTAACGTTTGTGACATTTGAGATTGGAATGACCCAAATGATAAACTAATATCAAGAACTATTAAAACAACCTCAGCTAACATCAGTCATCAGATAGATTCGTTGGAAGTGGTTTGGTCATGTACCCCCTTCCTCGAAGACGGTACTCTTACATGTCTTAGAATCCTACGCATTGAAGACGAAGACGTGGACGTGGACTATCAAAAACCATGAAGAAACACCATTCGTAAAGATATCAACAAAATGGACTTAAAATGTATACCGGAGGAAGGTCTCTAGAAGAAGCTGGGGTGGCAGCAAAGAACCGTAGACTAGTGTGTGGAAGTTAATTAGGCAGCAGGTGAATCAATGAAGCTGATCGGTGAGTATAAGATAAATTGATCAAGTTCCCTTAGAATGTCGGAATGACTATTTTTTCACCTATTGTCAACCTCTACTAACTATCATCATCATCATCATTCGACTTCTGTCGAGATCCATAACACACATCTTTGTCAACTCTCTTTATTACACATTGCAATTCCAAGCTCATTGAAGTTCAAACCAGCATCTCTACATATGGTATCAGGGCACGTTAAAGGTCTATTGGACATGGCAGTCTTCAAAGAAGAAGGTCCGATATGATTTGGTCCTTGGCTCGAAAACAGTGACCAGCAAACTGGGCTCTCCTCTGTTCCACGGTTGTAGAGAT
>JXSR01S001100.1:68106-86063 GCA_000969725.1 Ophiothrix spiculata | reverse complement strand
TATTACAATGTCGCTTTTCATCATCACATTTGGTAGAATTATAGTTATAAAAAGAGGTTGTTTTTGAATCGTCAAAACTAACTGAATTCAGTTCAAAAGATTTGTTCAGTATATCATATAAGTGTTGGGATTACATTTTAGGTTAATTAATATTTAACACTGTTGTTACAGCGACGTCCTTCAGGGAAAGTAATTAAATCTTTATCAAAGCTCATCTCACACGCCATCTTGTTTCCGCCCTGTAGAACACTCTTGTTGAAAATGTCATTATATTGAGCTTATCAAGAAAGCTGGTTGTATGATCATCGCTGCACCTTGACTCGATATCCAATATTTATGTCCATACCTTACAGGAAAAGCGACGCTATATATAACTTTCTATAGCTTTAATAAGACATTTTATTTATTCCTGCCGGATCGTAACCAGGATTTTTTTCAGGGCGCGAAGCGAGGCTTTTAAAGGTTGATCTTAAATGGATTTATTATTACCATTTTTGTCGAAACAAACAAAAACAAACAAAAAAAACCCAACAAATTAATTAATTAATTAAAAAAACCGAACCTTCAAACCTTTTCAGACTTTTTTAACCTTAACAATATGAAAAAGAACTTTTTTGAAGGTTTGTTGGATTTTCTTGGTACTTTGTGGACTTTTTTGCAAGGTTTGTGAACATGATTTTAATTTTTCGGATTGTGAGGGGCGCAACTCGCCACTGCACTCCAGGTTAGTTGATAGTTGATAATAAACATGTGTTTATTTTTCACAGAAAAGAGAATGCGGGTTTTTTTTTTTTCCAAACTTGTTTATTATCATTATTGAAATAATGTATTATTTCGTTAGGATGCTTATTACTTACAATTAGAGAAACCAGTACTAAAAGGTACATCAATATTCGACTTTATTACGTTAATGTAATTTTATCAAAATTGTCAAACCTTATGTAAGCTTTGCCAGCATTGTCATGGACCTATGAATGAATGCAGTTGCCGGTGGAATTGCAGAATACCCCACTGCCACAAAGTGTCGTCTTTCCGGTACCATGCATCACAACATTTATAAGTTCGGGAACGCATTTTGAAAAATGTAGGTTCTGTGCCTCATAATTTGCAATGCAGTTACATGTTTGTTATTTTTCAGGACAACCGCCTTCAATTATGTACCGTAGTTCAACGATTCTTCGTTAAGAATAACGGTGTTTTAGTGAGTTTAAGTTGAAATTGATTTTTTGCCGGTTTTATAACTATTGAATAAAAAGAAATGCATTGAAATTGAATTTTTACTATGTCGGTATATCAAATGGCACAGCCTTGCAATGTATACCTGACACAATATTTTTCTTAACCATTTATATGCTGTTGTGTTGAATCCTGCGACATACTCCCGTCATAAATGTGTAATATAAACTAGTTATCAATACGTGACGTACACGATCACCATAGTTACACACCTGGCAGACATAGACAGCACTTTTATATATGAAAAAACCCTATCTTGATATCTTGATTGAAATCAAAATTTATAGATTGCACCCATATTTAATTTGCAATTTGTATACGTTTGTATATACAAATACACATATCCCAAAGATTAGGTAATATGATACCAGAAAATCCGAAGATGTCTTTTCATTTTTCTTATCCTTACACGTGTTTAGCAAAAAATCATTTGTTATAAATGTACACACAAGACATAATCACTCTCATCCGCACACATGCAGATATCATCTCCTTTTCTCCAGAAATAATGAGTCATCTTCCTCATTTCCTTGTTGTCTTTTCTAAGTCAGTCAAAACACAGTGTCCAGGGAAAGAAAACATATCATAGCTATCATCGATGCTCGTGTCCTGGCACATGATATATAATATTCTTATCGTTGGCATGATTCTGTGTACATGCATGGAAATAATAGAATAGCTTATTCTATTATTTCCATGATACATGCGTACAAGAAATGCAGGTATGGTACAATCATTTTGCAATACAGATAACATGGCAGGTTTGTTTATGTTTTATTAGAAACACTGACTGTCTAATGATTATTGAAAACATGATTTTGTGAATACATATACTAGTATTGGACAATTTGATATGGGTATAGTGCGGGTATTATAGTACAAGCATTTAACAGTACTAGATACCATACGGTATTACTTAAGGGGGGCCTATATACGACCTACTTAGAGGGATTAAGGGGACCTACGACGATCCATCGACAGTTTTTTTAAATATTTTAGTATACCATAGAAACACTGAATGTCTAGCGACCTCTGAAACAGGCCCAGACAAAATTGTATACATGTACCAGAACAAACATCGTTTAGAGCTGTCCATAGATATCTTAGCATTATTTTGTCACAATGGCACTACAATGACTTAGCACTTGACGTGAAAAATAATTACGTACATATTTACCGAATTTACATACGCTGATTAAGAAAACAACAACAACAAGGCATGTTAGAAAATTTCTACTGTCATACAGAGACTCAAACAATGTCAAATACATCACCTGTTAGATTTAAAAAGGTTTAAGGAAAACTTAAGTGTGTGACAAATGCTTGAATTGAATTGTAGGGATTTCTATACAATACGGGATGTGACGTTCTCGTCAATATCTTTTAGTCAAGTGAATGTATTAAGCCGTTGAATGTTGTCAATAATGTAGTGCTAATTTTGGGAACAAGTTGGTTTTTATGCACACAAATACTTTTATTGACATTTTTTATCATATGTCTCAAAGAGAACGTGATTGGCTAGTAAACAGTAGACATGCTGATGAAATTACCGACTACCCCACTGCCACAAAGCGTCGTCTTTCCAGTACCATGAGTGTCGTGCATCAAAACATTTATTTAATCAAGGGTTGGAACGTATCTTCAAAAATGGAGACTCTGTTTGCGAATGACATCTCCTAAAATATCCCATTGATAAGGTATTGCAGTTACAGATTTGTTATTTTCTAGATAAGCGCCTTAATTATATATTTCAACAATTCTTCGTTTAGCATAATAGACTCATAATTGTATTTGATTATGTGAGTCTCTGGTAGCAGCTAAATGAAATGTGTATTTTTCCGAGTTTCTGACTATTGTAAAAAAAGAAATGTACTGAAATTGAATTTTGCCATGTTGGGATATGTAAATATCAAGTAGCACAGCGTTGCAGTGAATCCCTTATACAATATTTTTCTTAACCATTTATATGCTGTTGTGTCGTATCCTGCGACAAGCTCCCGTCACAAGTGTGTAATATGAACTGGTTATCAATACGTGACGTACACGATCACCATAGTTACATACCTGGTAAACACAGATAGCACTTTTATATGAAAAATAAAAGATATCTGAAAAAACCCTGAAATCTAAATTAATAATTCACACCCATATTTAATTTGCAATTTATACGTTCATATAAAAATACAAAGATTCCAAAGATTAGATAATATAAAACCAGAAATATCCGACGATGACTTTTCATTTTCCTTATCCTTAAACGTGTTTAGTTTTTTTAGCAAAAATCATTTGTTATAAATTATACACACAAGGCATAATACGGTACGTCATATACATGTATCGTTTATCATGTAAAATTTATACTGAAGACAGAGATGATCTATCCGCATACAGATATCATCTCCTTTTCTCCAGAAATGAGTCATCGTCCTCATTTCCCTGTTATCTTATCGAAGTCAGTCAAAATAAATGTCGAGGGAAAGAAAACATATCATGGCTGTATAATCATCGATGCTTGTGGCCTGGTACATGATATACCCTTATCGTTGGCATGATTCAGGTATAGGCTTAGATAGAGGGCAAATATGTGCGTATAAGAAATGCGGGTATTGTACAATTATTTTTAAAATTACAGATAACAAAATATGACACGTTTGTATGTACTTTATTTTACCGTATAGAAACACTGACTGTCTAATGATTTATTGAAAACATGATTTTGTGAATATAGAGAGGGCAATTTGATATGGGTAAAATGATAAGAGGTGCGGGTATAGTGCAAGCATTTTACAATACAGATAACATAACATTACAATCCATCGACATTGTTTTACATTTTTGTACCATAGAAACACTGACTTTCTAATGAGCACTGGAAACAGGCCCATACAAGACTGTATTATGTATACAACAAACATAATTAAAGGTGTAGGTTCCGATCACATTCTCATCCCCAGGGCTCAACCGGAAGTGTCTAATTTTTTAATGTCAAAAAAAACCCATATTTTTCTGATTGTAAATCCAAAATTTCAACTCCAAATTCCAAATAACTTTTGAGATATAGCAAAAAGTGTGGAGTTAATTTGTATATATCCCCATTTCTTATGTATTTACATAACAGCCTCATCCCCAGGGTTGCATACTTTGTTTTGCTATACTGAAGACTAACTAGAAGCAATCTGAGGGCGAAATCTTACAAAATGCATTTCAGAGGTCAAGGTCAAGGTCAATCAGTTAAATGTAAATTTTACATGTTAAAATAGGAACCTACACCTTTAAGGTAGAGCTGTTAGAGATGTCTTAACATTATTTTGTCACAATGTCATTACGATGAGTTAGCACTTGAGATGGAAATCAATTACTTCAAATGTCAAATGTTCCTTAAACAATTACTGAATGTACATATATAAGCTGATTAAGAAAACACCGAGGTGTGTTAGGAATACTGTCATACAGAAACTGGAGACACTTAAAACAATGTCAAATGCTTCACCCGTTAAAAGCTTAAAAGTCGCAAGTATATAGAAGTTAAGTTTGTTGCAAATACTTGAATTGACATTTAAGGGATTTCTTCTATATTACGGGATGTGACGTTCTGTCGTCAATATCTTTCAGTCAAGTAAATGCAATGTTTAGCCGTGGAATGTTTTCAATGATATAGCTCTATTAATTAACAGGTTGGCCTTTACGCACATACACACATTCATTGATATTTTTATCCTATGTCTGAAAAGAGACACATACATACATACATACATACATACATAGCATATCTTTATTCATCTATAAGTTAGACACAATAAATATATCAACATTATGAATTTCATATAAACAACATGAGAAACATGGAAAGAGAAGATCAATTATTGCTGTTGATCAGTTTGCATGCAGCGAATTCTCCAGATTATGTTTGTGCCAATACAAACATACATACAATTGTTTTTTTTAACGCGCCATTCCATATGATCACAGCGCTAAAACAATCAACAACAAAAAATGCATTAAGAAACAGAAAAGCTAGATATTTGAAAAAAAGTTTTCAGCGCTTTCTTAAATACAGGCAATGAAACAGAGCTGCGCACTGATACAGGAAGCTTATTCCACATTCTTGGGGCTGCAAATACAAAGGCTTGATCTGCAGCTGATGTCAGAAATCTGTAATTGAGTTTACTCTCATACAAGCGGGTAGTGTCACTAGCAGATCTAAGTCCCTCTCTGCCAGGATTATACAAAGTGAGCAGAGATTGAATATAATTTGTGCCAAGACTTGCTAAACACTTGTACACATATAACAAAACTTTGTATGCCACTCTCTCACTTACAGGCAGCCAGTGAAGTTGCTGAAGTAGTGGAGACACATGATCTTTTTTCCTTGCCTGAAAAACAAGCTTAGCAGCCCAATTTTGTAGTCTTTGTAGGCGGTTGATTTCAGTGGTATTTGCACCCATAAGCAATATGTTACCATAATCAAGTCTGGCCAGGATAAGTGATCGGACAACATTGTTGCAGGTGTCAAAATCAAGGTAGCGGCGAATTCTAGAGATATTTCTAAGATGGAAAGCTACGCTGCGTGATAGAGATGCAACTTGTGAGGACATAGTCAATTGTGTGTCAAACATGACACCCAGATTACGCACAACCTTGGAAGGTTCAATAAGAGAATCACCAACCTTGAGTTTGACAACAGGCATCAGACGTTGGTTATGTTTAGACATAGCAACACAAAATTCAGTTTTTTCATTGTTTAACTGAAGCATACTACATTTCATCCATTGTTCAATATCTTTGATACAGTCAGAGAGTTTGAAGAGGGCAGATTCTCTAGAAGTGGTACTTAATGGGTCAAAGCTGACATACAGTTGAACATCATCTGCATAAAGATGGTAGGATAGCCCGTGATCTTTGATTATTCTGCCAATCGGAATAGTATAGACTGTAAAAGAAAGAGGCCCTACTATTGTTCCCTGTGGCAACCCATAATTCAACGATAGTTTTTGAGAGTGTTAGGATCAAGATAAGTCTTTTTGATTTAATATTGGGCTAATGATGGCGTGTTTAAGTGAATCGGGAAATACACCTGTAGAAAGCGAGATATTGATGATTTTTGTAACAACAGGAACAAATATTTCCAGATTACTTTTAACAAACCCAGTTGGTATACAATCAAGTAAGCAACTTTTTGATGCAAATCCCTTGATTAGCTTGCAAACATTCTCCTCAGATAACAAAGGAAACTCAGATAACTTAGGTGACCATACAATACATTTTCATCACTTGGAATATTTCTCTGTGATTTAAGTCCATTTTGGATATTATCAATTTTGTCCTTAAAAAACATAGCAAAATCTCTGCATAAATCTTGTGGTGTATCATGAGTAGGCAGTGTTTTGTTATTGTTATTAAGAAGACCATTTACAGTTCTAAATGTTGATTTAGCATCAGCATCTTTAAGATTATCAAGTAAGTATGCTTTCTTAGAGTTTTCAATCATAGTGTTAACAAGATTGTTCTGACTGAGAAATGCTTGATGGTCAATCTCTAAACGAGTCTTGCGCCATTTCTTCTCCAGCTTCCGACGAACTCTACGAGCCATATGGATATCTTGATTGTACCATGGTTGGCGAATTCTACAACTACGAGATCTTATAGTAGCTGGAGCATGTTTGTTAAGTACCGTCTTAACAGCGTTTTCAAACGTGTTTACCGAAGTATTGGCATCATTTAGAAAATTATTTGGCAGTGCTGCCAGAAAGTCCATCCGAAAAGATTTAGGATCAATGTCTTTCATCTTGCGGGAGGTTATGACCTGCTTTTGATCAGCAGGTTTCTTGATGTTCAGTGTGCAGTGAATCACATTGTGATCTGACAATCTTAATCCAACAAAATGTTCTTTCAAAAGAGTTTCATTTGTGCGTGATATAATGTGGTCAAGAGTGTTTCCACTCTTGTGCGTTGGTTCCATAACATGTTGTATCAAACCAGTTCCTTCAATAGATGTTATATATTGCATAACTTCCGATTTGTCTGGTTTGTTAACATGAACATTATAGTCCCCTAGCATAATGACACTTCCATTTAAGGTATTCACATAGAGTAAGAATTCATCAAATTCTGAGAGGAACGTAGATGTTTTGAGTTTATTTACAGTTGATGGCGGAGGTCTGTATATTATAATGAAGTAAATTTTCCTTTCTTTATCAAATATGACACTCAAGTTAATTGGCTAATAAATTTTATTTAAGGGCTGGTGTCAGGAAATTCGTTGAGACTTCGTTGTAATTCGTTGTAATGTCATGAATTTAGTTACTCCTTTGGAAATAAGCTCCTCTAAGGACTTAACAAGGTTTATCTAAGCTATTCTATGCATATCTTCCATTTAAATCAATTTTTACTGTGTAATTATTTGTGTGTTTGACATGTATTATAGTCATCATTAGATTCTCGGTATCATTTTATGTATGTTTTAATTAGTTTCTGAACTTTTGATGTGCATGAACAGAAAATCAAATCACAAATATGTTGTCTTGCGAAGATTATAGTGTTGTCGTTCCCGTCCCACATATCCCGAATCAAACCTGTGAAAATCACTAAGTAAACCAGGCGTTACTGATGAGAATGGAATATACTTTCTTCTTCAAAGTGTCTGGGCTAAATTAACGGCACGTCACAATTATAGCTTACTGATTTCCAGTCGTTTAGTATGTTTGATAAATGAAATCTCTGTAGATTTTTTCTATCACACGCCCGTATTAAATTTACATATAGAATCATTTACCTTACCGGCTCGAGGCTCAATACTTGATGTCAAGCGTGCTCTCTGTGGAAAATACTACGACGGAAATATGGATGCACGATTTTTCTGTAAAATTCAATGAAGCTTGATTCTACCTCATGAGTCAGTCACCCACGGTTTTGTTCCAGATCAGAACCCATTTTGTTCAGCTTTTAGTATAAAAAAAATAAATAAAAATATTGCGCCTTTTCCAGTGGTTACAAAGCGCTGGCCATTATTTTTACGTCATTGCAAGCTGAGAAGGAAATCATCAGAACCAGTTCGCCTTACTCTAGACCGCTTGTATATAAGCAATTACCAAAGGCGCAGACCAACTCCCAAATGTACTCTGGTCGACCAGGCAAGTGTGATAAAGTGATTTGCCCAGGTTTACAACACTTTGGCACTAACGGGGCTCGAACTCACAACCTTCTGTTTATGAGTCATGTACTGGTTCACTTGGACACACGCGCCTACACAAGTAACCTTTTGATCATCACATTTGGTAGAAAATAGTTGGTGGTTTAATTAAAAATAAATGAAAGAATATTTTTGTCAGCTGTTATTCAGTGTGTATGAGCAAAGAATGCATCAATCTCAACATTAATAAAATATAAACAAAATGAGCTGAACAAGAAAGTTAGTTGTATGAGTGCCTTTTAAGGACACACATTACTATTATCAAACCAGTTCTGAAAGATGCATCAATATAAAAGCGTAATTTAATTTAAGTAACAAACCAGCTTTGCCAGGATTTCTAGGGACCTGTAATACAATAACGACTGAAAATGCTATCAACCCTATTGTCAGAATGTGTCATCGTTCCTGTACCGTAAAAAGTGAGTAAGTGCTATTGTGTTATTTAGGTTATTTTATCGTATTTAGCTAGATTCTATTTCTTCAGTTGATCAAATAACATATCCTAAAATAGCTCATTGATCAATATAGGTTTGATGGGTCATTTTTAGGACGAGTTAATTCAACTACAATCACGCTTAGAAATATTGACACATCTCTTTGTAAATCGGGAACATGGTCGTGTACGGGATAAAACCGATATACTGAATACAAAATATCTACTTTATCTTGTAGATATATCTACTATCTCCTATAGAACTTATGACACGTGAGTCCCTAGTAACACCCAAGCTAAAATAGGTAATTGACTTTTGTTTTGTCGGGTCAAGTTCTCGATATAGATGATCTGCCCATAATATACTTTAGTGGCGTCTTACATGTTCCGTGAACATCGATTATGCAACCGCACATGCATTTGCAAAGACAGAATTTATAGATAAAGTTCTGTGTCTTCAAATGGCATGTTAACATGATTAACATGATTATTGGTCAAATGACATGATTCGTGTACTAAAATACGGTAGATTTTGATATGCACGGGTATCGAGTTCTTACATCACTTCCAAGGAACTGAAATGTTGTAGTTGTTGTTTGATTGTTGTTGTTCAAAATAAGTTTTCATTATTATTGTAAATGTAGGATGTAAAGAGATTGTAAAATTTAAAGAATTTATTTGCAGCTTTCTTTTTTTTTCCAATAGTGACAACCCTATCCCGTCCTCCATTAGCTTGGCCAGCTTTGGCAGGGATCTGTAATAAAATTCTGGGAGATTGCTGGAAACACCCGGTCATACAGCGTCGTTTTCCCTGTACCGTATTCACGTATATATACGGAAAGCAATAGTTTGTGTTTCTTTAATAGACTGATAGAGTAGCCAAATAACATGTCCTACAATGTATCGTTGCATGTGTAGTTGTAAATGTTTGCTGCAAGTTTTTCAAGACGAGCGTCAATGATTTATTTTAATAATTCTTCTTACTAAGCGTAGTTATGTCGTGTGAGACTCTGTTGCAATTATGTTAAGGTGAATAAACGTAGAAGCGTTGGTTCGTAATTTCGAATCTACGAGGGGCGTAGCCCCGAGCAGATATGAAATTACGAATCAACGGCTTCCAAGTTTATTCACTGACTTAAACCATTGCCCAATTAAACGTTTTGGAAGTTTAATGAAAACAGATATTTTGAAAAGTGTTTAAGGATAGCATGACCATTTCAAATAAGCAGAAATCTAAATTTTATAATAATACGAGTTTTATATGTATTTTTCCCTGTATCTTTACTAGCAGTGAATGGTCACACTTGTCTTACATTGCCTATAGCCTTTCGTGGCATCCTTTCAAACTGTCCATTGGTCCATTTGTTTTTTTTTACTATGGCAGATTGAACTTCTGATTGAAAATGTTAGTTAAACTTCAAGATGAATTTTCCCGATTCCACAAAGATTGACCTGCAGTCATTTGACGATATCTCGCAAAGATAGTGTAGTCTTTTTACGTTCCATATATTATCCCGAGGCAATCAATCTGAAAAAATAAATAAGCCGTGCGTTACTGATATATCTTTTTTTTAAATATCTAATGTCATTTGTCACAATATACTTGACTGATGTTCAGCCGTTCAGTGAATGTAATCTCTGTAGATTCTTTCTTTCTATCGCACGCTCGTATCAAATTTTACAAAAAAATAACTACCTTTCTGACTCGAGGCTCAATGACTATGCCTCGCGTGCCAATTCTTGAAAACATTGCACGCAGTACTGATTGCACGAGTTATCTGTGAAATTCAATAAAGCTTGATTCTGCCTCATGAGTCAAAGAAAAGCTAATTTTGCTCAGCTTTTAACAATTTCGCTTTTCATCTTCACATTTGGTAGAATTACAGTTTATATAAAAAGATGTTGCTTTTGAAACGTCAAAACTAACTGAATGCAGTTTAAAAGATTTTTTTTCAGTTCTCTGCAATCGGAATATCATATAAGTGTTAGGATGACCATTTGAGGTTAATCAATATTTATCACTGTTGTTACAGCGACGTCCTTCAGGGAAAGTAATTAAATCTTTATCAACGCTCATCTCACGCGCCATCTTGTTTCCCCCCTGTATAACTGAAAATGTCATTGAGCTTATCAAGAAAGCTGGTTGTAAGATCAGGGCTGCACCTTGACTCGATGTCCATCATGTCCATGATGATACCTTACAGGAAAGGCCACGCTTTCATGGTCATCATTGCAATTTACAGCTTTCTATAGCTTTAATGAGAAATTTAATTTAATCCTGCAGGATCGTAACCAGGATTATTTAGGGTGCAGAGCGAGCCTTTTAAAGGTGGACCCTAATGGATTCATTATTACCCTTTTGTCGACCCTAAAATAATTCAAATGGTTTGGTAAAAGTGACAAGCAGAAAAAAAAGGACAAACGAACAAAAAAAAAATATAAATAAATAAATAAATAAATAAATAAGTAAACAAACTAAAAAACTAAAACCTTCAGACCTTTCCAGATTTAGACGTTTTTTGGAGGTTTTTTTTACCTTAACAATATGAAAAAGAACTTTATGCAGATTTGTTGGATTTTCTGGGTACTTTGTGGACCTTTTTGTAAGGTTTGCGAACATGATTTTAAATTTTCGGATTGTGAAAGGCACTACAGGTTACAGGCTTGTTAAAGGTCAGATGGATGAAAATAGTTGATAATTGATGATAAACATGTGTTTATTTTTCACAGAAAAGAGAATGCGATTATTTTTTTTTCCAAACCTGTTTAATATTATTATTGTAAATTTATTATTTTGTTATAGGATGCTCATTATATTTACAATTAGAAAAACCAGCAGTGAAAGGTACATCAATATTCTACTTTATTACGTAAATGTAACTTTATCAAAATTGTCAAACCTACATTAGCTTTGCCAGCATTGACATGGACCTATGAATGAGTTCAGTTGCCGGTGGAATTGCCGGCTACCCCACTGCCACAAAGCGTCGTCTTTCCGGTATTATGCATCACAACATTTATAATGTCGTGAACGCATTTTGACAAATGTAGATTCTGTACCTCTGTACCTTACAGGTTTGTTATTTTTCAGGACCAGTTCAGCAAGTCTTCGTTAAGCATAATTATGTTTTTGTGAGTCTCTGCTAACAGCTAAACTGAAATAGATTTTTTTTTTTTCGGTTTTCAAACTAATGTATAAAAAGAAATGTATATTGTAATTGAATTTTTACTACTCGCAAATGTGTGCTCTAGTTTCTTTAAAGAAACTAGCCTAGATTCAACCTAGAATTAAAAACTTATGGAAATACTCCAAATATAGCTAACAAGTATAGTAAAATCCAAAAAACTGCAAAAATTTACACACAAATGGCTCAAATTGAGAGAGAACTAATATGCAATATCGTTCTTTGATGGTGGTGTGACTATCCTGTGTTTCATAAAATCCTAAATTTGTACCTCAGATTGATTTACCAGATAAAAGATCAAACAAAGATCCTAGATATAATTTAATACATATTAAAAGAGAGACAATTTCATCAAAAATAATTTGTTTGGCCATCACAGGTGTAGAAACAAGATTTTTTTAAGTTTTCAAACTAGAAACACTGTTTTCACTCCACTTTTTTTCGCCGGCGAAAAAAATTAAAGTAGGTAGGCTAAAGAATTGCAATTTTCTCAAAAATTCCTTAAAATCATGGAAAACTACTTGTAGGTTATATTACTATAAACATGTTCTATCGATTAAAGTAAAAACAATATGTAGGTAAAAAATAAGTGGGAAGAATCTAGGCCAGTCCCTTTAATGTAAGAATTCATTCATGATGTGAACATCATGTCAAGTAGCACAGCAATGCAATGGATCCCTCATGCAATATTTTTCTTAACCATTTATATGCTGTGTCGTATCCTACGACAAGCTTCCGTCACAAGTGTGTAATATGAACTGGTTATCAATACGTGACGCACACGATCACCATAGTTACATATCTGACAGACATAGATAGCTCTTTATTCGAAATGTAAAAGATATCTGAAAACCTCCGGGTATATTGATCGAAGTCAAAATTTATAAGTCACACCCACATTTAATTTGTTAAAGTTTGTGTCACGAATGATGGAAGTAAACTTAAAGCAAACAACAGGTATTATTAACCCCAAAAATCACTTTATGTCTTTTTGACGATATCCTTTCATTTTCCTTATCCTTAAACGTGTTTAGTTTTTAGAAAAGATTACACACAAGACATAATACGACATATGTACGTGTACCTTTATCATGTATACTATATCATAGTACATGTTATGATTTGTATTGAAAACAGAGACGATCTATCACTCTTATCCGCACACAGATATATCATCTCCTTTACTCCAGAAATGATGAATCATCTTCCTCATTTCCTTGTTGTCTTATCCAAGTCAAACAAAAATAAATTTCGAGGGAAAGAAAACATATTATGGCTGTATAATTACCGATGCCTGTGGTGTAATATGCTTATCTGTGGATAGATAGGGCAATTTAATATGGGGTATGCAGAGATGCGGCCTAGCATTTTGCAACACAGATAATATATATAAGATTGCTACTTATTGACAGGTTTTTATTCTAGTAACATACCGTATACATGGTATAGAAACACTAACTGTAAAGTAAGCACTGGAAACAGATCCAGACAAAACTGTGTATGTATCGGAACACATCGCTCAGAGCTGTTTAAACGACCGCCTTAAGATGTCTTAACATTATTTTGTCACAATGGCATTACGATGAGTTAGCACTTGGGGTGACAAATGTCATATAAACCTTACAAATTTAATGAATTTACCTACGCTGATAAAAAAAAGGCATGTTAGTTAGTCTTAAAACAAATGCTTAATTAAAAAAACACAATAAATCTGTAGTATTGCAATCAAAATTCATCTATATAGGAATCACCTCCGAAATACCCGATACCGGCCTGGATTACCCGATATCTCAGTTCTATTCAAACATTATCAGGTGTAAAATCGCTATTCATGTGTGAATCCTTTGCTTTCTCGTGCGATCATGCATCAATAATTTAGTATTACGTGCAATCCGATTATCAAGCAGACAACTTGATTGATATACTAACTGTTTAACGGGATGTGCATGATCCAGTAACTGTGAGTTGCGTAATTGGAGCTTTTAGGATACGGACTAAATTATGTACGTAATGTTGTGTGGAAATAAAGAAAATTTACTACCAAAATTATTCTAATTTTCCCCCTCTTTTTTGTCTCAAGAAATAATGAGTCATCGATCTCATTTCCCTGTTGCCTTTTCCAAGTTAATAAAAATAAATGTCAAGGGAAAGAAAACATATCATGCAGCACTGATATCATGGCTATAATTATCGATGCCTCACACATAACATGCTTTACCGATGTCATGATTCTGTAACATAGATATAGGCAATATGAAGGTATTATGAGTCCTAGTATAGTAATATGTATAAACTATAGACTCTATTAAATATGTACGCCAAAAATTGTGATATTCTGATGGGTGTAAGTAGGTAAAAACTTGCAGTAAACATGACATTCAGCCGAGCGAGACGTTTTTAGGGACTGTAGCCTTAAATAAAGTTTTATCAGGTATCTACAGGTTTGATTATAACCAGGTTTTGAATAGTATAAAATACTTCACATTTTCTTTTTTTTTTACTTGAGAGATATTATCTTTCTTTTCTTTTCACTTGAGAGATATTATATCAAATTTAGTTCAAGGAAATTGAAGCAGTTATGCGAGGGGGTATCAAAAAGTTTAAACTTTACCCAAAAGGGATTGAGCTATATCAATGAAATTTTGTCAGAATAGTCACTCGTCTTTATGTACATTTTAGTAAATCTTATTGGCACCACCAAAGTTTAGTTGTTTGATACCATAGTAAAGGATTGGGTTTCCTCTATCCATTGATACCAAAATTATGGAAATCGGCCCATGAATGACATCACAATGGTGTAATAAAACATGGCCGACCTGAAAATGTTGTTTTTCATTGAAATAAAAAATCAGATTTTTTCAATAAAATAAAAACTAATTCCATATTTAGTTGAGTATACCTGAAAGCATTCATATTCAACATGAATTTTTTCATAAAAATTTCTCTGTCGCAAAATATGCATATTAATGAGGTTGGTTACGGAAGGACAGCAAAACGGACATGGTTTTTCACCTTGAGTACATTTTTGAAATTTTTTATAAAATTTGTGAAGAAATTTTATTTCAGAGTTACTGAATGCATACTTTGCGTGGTGTTTCTGCAATAGTTTGCCACATTCCACTTCAAAATATTCCCTATGGTTATGTTTTAACAACGCGGAAGGACAATTTGTCCGCTGATTTTTGGGTGCACTGAACCGTAAAGCCTGGTCAGGATTAACAAAAATACAACCTCATGTTTAAATTTGATCCTTATTTAAGCCATTTAGATCATTAAGACCCAAGTAAACAACCAAGAATGGGTTGAAAAAATTAAATAAAAATTACTACTTTTCATTATGAAAATCAAGAAATTTAACCAAAAATTAGTTTTATTAAAGAAATTTCATAGACATTTTTGTTCAGTGTTTTCAAACTTAGGTTCATTTTAAAGAGCTTCAAAATAGCTTTCTTTTGATACCAAAATATGGTGGTAGTACTTTTCATTGAATAGTTACATCCTTTTTTCAATATTTTTCTCATGTCCACTTTTTCGTGAAAATGACCATTTACGTATAAAAAATTGACGTCCTCATCCCCTTTTTACTTCATAAGATGTTTATACAAACCGCATATGTGACTTACTGCCTATTCTGCGATAACAGGTCTCGCATGTCAGCACTATGTATTGCAGACGATATCCCCGTCAGCTGACATTTTACGTATAGTGATAGAAAAACTGGCTCCCGCACTAGTATTCATTAAAAAACAAGCTCAGACAAGACTGTTTGGAGATTTCTTCACACTATAATATATAGCGTTACAACATTTCAATGTGTTAACACATGGTGTAAGCGTCCGTTTCTATGTTTAGAAACCTATATGTGCACTTTAAAGTAATTTTGCCTAAATTTATAACACACGGCAAATACTTTTATCTCCAGTAATTTTTTTCCTGGTATTTTAATCATTATGCATGTTTTATGGAACTCTATTTTATTTCTATTTTGCATGTACAGAAAACTGACACGCTTTAAAGTGATTTATTTTTCAAATATAAATGGTATCACTAGTTAAAGATGCAAATTTGTAATTCGTATATGATTGCATTTTACATTACCCTGAAAGAATAAAGATCTTATTATGATTAATAAAATCGAACGCAGAATTATTTTGCTTTCTCACAAGACAATTGCACTAGTTAGAAACTACTGCTAAACAGAAAGTGAACACTCTTAAATGCATAACACGTTTGACTCGAAAGCCGCAAGGGAAAGTTAAGTGTGCGACAAATACTTAACGTTGACATGTAAGGGATTTCTTCTAATACCCGGGAAGAGCGTTAGTGTATATCGTATAGTCAAGTCATTTAATGAGGGAGTTCAGGAATATTTTGTATTCGCTCACGCAGACTCGCTCTTACTTACAGTTAGCTATCACAGTTCTGTGGACGCTTTTTGCTCACTTGATTTGCAAGAAGACGTGTTATAATGTTGTGGGTTCGAGCCTCGGGCCAGGCCAGTTTTCGTCTCCTTGTTTCCTTGAACAAGAAACTTGAAATGAACCATTTCAAGAACCACTGATCCAAGACTGGAGATTTTACAGTGTGCAATCCAAATTAATGACAAAAGGCAGCTATTGCAGATAATACTTTCTTGCACTCACATGACGAGTTCACATGGGGTTGTACGAGGGTTAAAATTGCATCATCATGCTACGATTTTGTTGAATTTCGAAAATTATGTTTCTGACATAGGTATCTATCTCTGTTGATGCAACGTTTGAATTCTCCGACTGTTGGTATAGTTTTTGCAATTTATCAATGTTCTACTCGAAACCATTTCTGGGACACCTGGTATATGTTAATCTAGTGGTATGAGAATTCATTCTTCTTCACAATTCACGTACACTGCTAAAAAAGGTGTGTTAAAATGGGAACATGGTTAATAGGTTGGGTTAAATTTTGCACAATGTTGGGTAAAATATGACACAATGTGGGGTAATGGTGCACGTTTTAGCCAACATTGTGTCAAATTTTACCCAACATTGTGCAAAATTTAACCCAACCTGTTAACCATGTTCCCTTTTAACACAACTTTTTAACAGTGTACGGTATGTGATTTTGTTAAGAAATAGCGAATTTCTGCTGTTTTAACTCAAACACACGTCGATGCAATCTGAATTGCCTCATGCAGTGATCTTATTAACAAAATATCTTGAAGACAATTAGCAGTAGTATATTTGACGAATGCCGTTAATTTAGAGAACAATATACTATCACATTTCAAAAGCTTTCATGCCTTAAGAATCAAATACTCAAAATTACATTCTACGTAATTAGATATAAAAATAACTACAGGCTTAGCAAAGGCATTAATGAATATACTCTTGGCAATAACATGTAATTGAAAACAATTGAGCTGAGACAAATGATGATTTAAAGGGACTGGCCTAGATCCTGTCCGCTGATTTTCTGACTATATATATTTTTTCACATGTATCGATAGTACATGATTATACTAACATATCCTACCAGTAGTTTCCGCCGAATTTGTGTAACGGCGACAAAAAATGCTTGAAAAAGTGTTTCTAGTTTCAAATCTTAAAAAGATCATGTGATGGGTAAACAAAATTATTTTTGATAAAATTGTTTCTCTTTTGATATGTATTAACTTATCTCCAAGAGCTTCATTTGATCTTTTATCTGGTAAATCCATCTGGGGTACAAATTTAGGATTTAGAAAACACTGGATAGTCACACCACCATCACATATAGATTGCAAATCAATTCGCTGTCAATTTGAGCCATTTCTGTGTACATTTCTGTACTTTTTTGGATTTTACCACACCTTTAAGCTTTATTTAAAGCATTTCCATAAGTTTTTAATTCTAAGTGGAATCTAGGCTATAATACAGGTTTATTAACACAACATTTG
>JXSR01S001100.1:55220-67806 GCA_000969725.1 Ophiothrix spiculata | reverse complement strand
GGGGGGGGTGGGGGCAAAAATTTTTCTTGGGGGGGGGGAATGCCCCCCATGTCCTCCCCCTCCGTGGTGCCGCCACTGAAGCCCATATTACAGTATAAGGATTAAAATTACACCTCACCATAGTGAGAAGTTATGGACTGTCAAAGGTTGCAAAGGAGTGATATGTGAAACTCAGATCAGTAAGCTCTCTATATATTTTTCTTAGAACATACTGAAATATTTTATATTTCCGATCATTTTCTTGACATGAAATGTTGCAGATGTTTTAAAGTACAGCATAAAGAATTAATTTCGACAAATTACGACCTTAGCATTTTCACCTATATCGCAAAATGAAGTTTGCTGCATTTACCGCTTTATAAGAATGAAAGGCGAGTTAGCTGACAAGGGGAATCCAAATAAATCTGATGTGGATAAGTTAGGCAAAAGACAATCTGAAATGGCATGTGCCGATATGTTGAAAAGTTAGGCAATATAAATTCTGTCTGTCATCTACATACTTGGGACACTTTAATAACAATGACATACATGTAATAATTGTGAGTGCAATAGGCAATATAGTGTCTTTGTCAATTAACTCGCCTTTCGCTCTTGTCAACTAACTCGCCTTTCGCCCTTGTCAATTAACTCGCCTTTCGCCCTTTTAAACTAACTCGCCTTTCGTCCTTGTCAACTAACTCGCCTTAACTCGCCCATCCCATAACTCGCCCTTTATCCATCCCCCAAAATGTATGATTTTGACTTTTTGATATTTTCTGCGAACCAGTTGGTGAAGTATCTGATACGTACAACATGGCTGCCACTTGCTGGCAAGACCATGACGACTACATGCACCGCTATTTATAGTTTCCCCACACTATATCACACTACTACATTACACTGTGCTTTGAATCTCTAACTGTGCTTATTCTACACGAATGCACCAAGCTAAGAGGCGGCCATTTTGATTTTTTCGTCACTATATTTTGTTCCAATGACATCGTATTACCAATCTCGTAATCAACTGTTTCAGTTTGATTTCTCGATTGAAACAAAACATAGAATTTTTTCTTCAATAATTAAACTTATTCACACGATCCATTCATGGTTCGCAAATAAAATTAATGTCCTCTATCGGCACATTTAGCCTGGGTAGTTAACCGCTACACCAATGCACGCAGAGTTGGGTGTGGTCGCCTTGTTAAGCCGATATCCTGGTCTTTAGATTGCCTGCTGCATATAGTTTGATTACTGAGGGAGTATACATGAGCTATTTATTTATTATACTACTCTTCTAGATAAATATTGATCACCCATTAAGATTCCTGACTATATTGAAAGGCCTAATTACTTTTTGTTTTATGTTCATCTTTTTCTCATACTCCTCGTCTCAAAAATCATAGGAAACCGAAGAAGCAGCAAACTATCTACTGGTGTTCGTTTTGATACGGAATATTTCTTTAGCACATCATCCATTCATGTAAATAATAAATTTAACTGGACCAAAGGAAATTTAAGAAAATTTGAATAAAGAACATAATAGAAGTAGCCTACAATACAATCATAGAAATGCTGTATAATCATTTAATCAAATGTTGTTTTAAAGCTCGGGGTTAAGTCATACATAAGATATCTGGCAGGATATTGTATACCAAGATAAAAGATTGTTGTCATGGTTGTACCAGGCTATTGAACAATCCTGATATAACTATATTATGCGAATCTAACAAATGTTATTGAAATAATATCGTGTTTGTGTAAGCTGTTGCCATATTTGTTCCGAAGATGTTTGTTATAGCTGCTGTTGTCATAGTAATACACATGATAAGATATTATCTTCAATATGCGTATAGATTCTCTTCAAGTCATATTATGTATTCTTATGTTATTTGTATAAGGTTTCGTGTATGATAGCAAACGATTTCAGAAATATACAGGAGTCCATTTTTTGAATAAAAGCAACTAGATTGTTTTAGATACTTACATTTTGTAACATGTCCTCAAGTAAAATTAGGCTTTTGTCACTTGAGGATTTAATATAGAAAGTATGCTCAAAATAATTACATTTAATAGATAATTCTCAATGTTTCAGGATTTTCCCATCTTTTAATCAATAATGAATAGGCCGTGTCAGTATTCAGATCTTCTATATCTATTCGATGCGGAATACAGGCCCTTTATATACATGTATTGAAGATGATTCATAAGGTACGCTCATCAGCCAGGGGAGCCTTTGTTTGACACCTAGCCGCCATTTTGGGTTGACATTTTCATCGTTATAGATGCTGCTTTTATGCATCAACTCCATTTTCAACAACACCCAATGCACAATTAGATAACCCCGCTTCAAATATAGCGTCGTCGTGGGCACGTACACGCTCCTTATTTGGAAATGGATTTCCTGGGTAAAATTGACTCCGCGGGATATGCATACACACCAAGCAAATTATGTCAACCATAGCTGGCTATATCTCATTACATTTTTCAGGTTCTACAATTTTCAATATATGGTTGAGATTGGTTTCAAATTAAAGAGGCGCGTCTAAAACAAGTATGCTAAACAAATATATAGGATATTTAAAACTGTTGAATCAAAACATTTGATATATTTACAAATACGTTATAAACTCTTAAAATGTGTCACAAATTAATCATTGTGTAAAACAAATAGGTCTTTTAATCAATTCTGCTTTGTTTAGGGTTAGCTTTGTTTTTGTTAATGATCATGATGGCAAGAAAAGGTGCATAGTAGAGGATAATTTTGTATTTTGGTCAAATGTAAATGAGCATGTTGATGTAGTGTCTTGCTATACGCCATTTTGAAATTTCTTTAAAATTGCAGCTACAGAAGAATTGACATGATTGAAAGAAAAGAGACAAAAGAACGCAGACAAAGGAATATTTGATATATATTAATGATGAGATGTATTTGGGTAGCATATACACGGCATTGCTTGGATGTTAAATTATGTATCGTTCTGTATTATTCACCAAAATTAGTAACCATGCTAATTCCAAGCTTCAAATAAATGGGACAAAATGTAGTAAATTGACATATAGGTACTATATGCACACTTTGCAAATACATATTCACATTTCCAACTACCAACCTAAGTACTAAAGTGCATGGTGTGCGAGCTATTTTCCTTAGACTTCATGAAAAAAAAAAATCATTAAGCCCACACTTCAAAACAATTATGTAAGGAGAAAATTTCCCTATTTAAAAATTTTGTTGATATTTAATTTCTGTTTTATGGAGGAAAATCTTACGATGTTTTTTTCCTCTTAAAATATGACTTTTCCATGAGTCCCCCCAAAGCTGTAATTTTACGTGAAACCTCAAAACTTGTATTCTTTCATAATTATGTTATTGTTACTTTACATACAAATGTGGTATTTCTGTAATATTGAATGATTTTACCACCAGTTTACATGAAAATTTTCTATACTTTACACATATTTTTTTTTTTAAAGTGCACTATACGGATTTTATGTTATTATAGAATTCGTGAAGTAGAGAAGATCATACACCACAAATAGATCGCCTATTCATTCCCATGCAAAACAATCCCCGGAATATGGCGGATATCTTGGCTATAAAGCGACTGGTTGCTTCAACTCTTGGATTTATTTTGAGATTATGATCTAGATGAGCCCACAAAGTGAAACAATATATAGGGTAACCTTGATAATTTTTTGCTAGGTCGCCTCGAACATAGGATATGCTCAAAATTTCATTTTCTCTAACTCGCAACAAAATGTCTCTAAACACTGAAAATCTGCTCTCGAATTCTACAAAAGCAGCAAAATTATAGTAATCTTTAACCAGCATAACTACATTTGAACCATAGAACATGATTCAAAAGAAATTTGATCAAAAAAGTAGTTCCCGCCATTTTTCAAGCTTTTACGTTAAAGAACACATGCTCCCGCATTGCTCTGTAGGGGCCAAATTCAGTGATGTGCGTCCAGAAAGTAAAAACAACCGACACTATATTTCGCAGGACCAAGTCAAACATCAATGATCAGGCATGCACCTTTGAATTCTCAGGTCGACGGGGTGCTGAATTTATTTGATTAAAACGAAATGCGACTGCCATGAATAACTATGAATCCATGAATCCCATTTTGTCCACCAACACAGGAACAAATCTTATGGGAAATATTCTTGATTAAACCCGCCTTTCTCGCTATGGGCAACGACACACTGTAATGAATGTGTATAGATCTGTATCCACCCTAATACATTGCAATCGTACCCGTACCAACATCCCCAGTGCTTTGGCAAACGTACCATATTCTTGTGGCCAAAGCAGGTTAACCAGGTTTTACACTCAATTTCAAAACACACATTAACGACTCGTCACAACGAAAGACGGCACATGTCGGAACCTATGACTACAATAACTACCGCTTGAGCTTAATTAGGTTGCAACTTTGTGCGGCCGGCCGCAACCTGGCCACAGCTTGATTTTCCAAGAGGCCAATTTAGAGTTAATTATGCACGTCAAAGGTTGTTGTAGAATATAATTGCATGTTTTAAAATTATGTAGAGGTGGCATAATTAAGCCTATGGTGGTCATCTTGGAAAATCAAAGCTGTGGCCGGGTTGCGACTTGCAACAAGCCACACAATGTTGTGCTCCTGTGCCCAAATATTCAGCAACTGAAATTAAATACTTTTTTTTTCGACCTTGAAAAAATAGTATCTAGAGCTGAAAGCTCAGATATCAAGCACCTTGATAGTAAAACCAAATGTCCTGAATGCTATGCACATATATTTATGACAAAATAGTTACCAACATGAGTTATCGGTTTTGTAGTACTTAACCGAGTAAAAGTCACTTAACATCAAGAAATGGAAATCAAACAAATGCGAATCTTTAAGTATTTCGAGTAAAACATTAGGCAATTTAAAGTTAACAATGACTGAACTTCGAAAAAAAATGTTAATGGTTTCACTTTCAGGATACTATAAATCGGAGAAAAATGTGATTAACCCACAGACATGATTGAAATTGTAATTTTTGAGGAACTGGTCAAAAGAATAACATGTCCGTTATTTTTAACAGGTAATAAAGTAGTAAAACGACCATCAAAATATTAAATAAGCAAACCCGTAGAAAAAGGGGATTTCTTGATAGGTACCTAAATAAAAATACACTATTAAAAAGAATATTATTGAAGATACAACAAATTATTAACGCTCAAATTCGACTTACGACGCAAAACATCTTTTAAACTTGATAGGAGGATGGTCATGCCTTTTCATTCATTGTCTGTAGCATTGAAGTGGTTAACATGATAATTCTCAATCTAGTGCAGTATATGAAATATTCGGAACACACTCTTAAGCTCAATTCATACTCGGCCTCCAAACAAAATTTTTCCTACCAAACATTTGGTCGTGACGTAAAAATGACGAGTGACTCCAAACAAAACAACTTCAATACCGAGTTCAGACCAAACAAAATTTCGCGCTAGATTGCACATGTTATTGAATTGCCATATACATTGGACCAAATGTTTGCTACCCGTTCATAGTTTAAATTCGATGGCAAATATTTGGTGACGTCACGACCAAATGTTTGGTAGGAATAATTTTGTTTGGAGGCCGAGTATGAATTGAGCTTTACAGTATTGTGTTTCAATTCTGTCGCGTAGTAGCAAAACACTCAACCACGTGAACTGATTTCTAGCCATCCCCTTCATTCATGCATTGAAAGGATTTTCGATTAAGGTATATTTATAACCTGACTAATCAATTATACAAGCAAACTAATGAGATACATTAATTATGTTTTTACTTTCAATACCATGTTTTAAAAATATAAAAATAAAAATAACAAAAAAAAAATATTCAAAACCTAGAAATACATGGCTTGACTGTTTCAATACATAACAATATTTTGATTAAGAAATTTGACTCGTCTCATCAAAATACGCACAAGTCTAAATCTGAATGAATATGTTTCTGATTTCTTTACACCGTTAACATATTTTTATGTCATGCTTTAGATTAAATATTTCTTTTTACTGATAATCAAAATTTAACATCTAAATTTGTATCAACAATGCTTCGTATGTATGCTACCCAAATACATCTCATCATTAATGTATACCAAATATTCCTTTGTCTAAATTCTTTTGTCCTCCTATATAGGTGCAATTGGAAAGAAATTTCAACATGGTGTAGCCTTAAGATACTACATCAGCATGCTCATTTACATTTGACCAAAATACCAAATTATCCCCTTTACACCTGCTTCTTGCCATTATGATCATTACCAAAAACAAAGCTAGCCCTAAACAAAGCAGAATTGATTAATAGACCTATTTGTTTTACACAATGATTAATTTGTGACACATTTTAAGTGTCTAACTATATAACGTAATCGACTGTAAATTATCAAATGTTTTGTTTCAACAGTTTTAAATATCCTATATATTTGTTTATCGTACTTGTTTAAGACGATTCTTTCTGTTCTTTGAAACCCATTTTAACCATATATTGAAAACTGTAGAACCTGAAAATGTAATGAGATATAGCCAGCTATGGTTGACATAATTTGCTTGGTGTGCATGCATAGCCCGCGGAGTCAATTTTACCCAGGAAATCCATTTCCAAATAAGGAGCGTGTATGTGCCCACGACGACGCTATATTGTAAGCGGGGTTATCTAATTGTACATTGGGTGTTGTTGAAAATGGAGTTGCTGCATAAAAGCACCATCTATAACGATAAAATGTCAACCAAAAATGGCGGCTAGGTGTCAAACAAAGGCTCCCCTGGCTGATGAGTGTACCTTATGAATCATCTTCAATACATGTATATGGGCCTGTATTCCGCATCGAATGGAATTAGCAGATATGAATACTGACACGGTCTATTCATTATTGATAAAAAGATGGGAAAATCCTGAAACATTGAGAATTATCTATTAAATGTAATTATTGAGCATGCTTTCTATATAGTAAATCCTCAAGTGACAAAAAGTATAATTTTACTTGAGGTCATGTTACAAAATGTAATATATCAAAGACAATCTATATATAGTTGTACAAAAAATGGACTCCTGTACATTTCTGAAATCGATTGCTATCATAAAAACTATTATATACGAAACATTATACAAATAACATAAGGAAACAAATTATGACCTGAAGAGAATCTACTAGCATACTATATTGAAGATATCATGCACTGTTAGAAATCTCCGTAAATTAAAAAAACAGATTTTCCGTACATTTACGGAAGATCTGTTTTAGAAAACAATAGAAATAAAAAGCAGAAAACGTAAAAAAATTAAATTTACGGAAATAATTCAAAAATTTCCGGCAGCAAAATTTTCGAACCTTTTTTTTCGTTCCGTAATTTCAAATTACGGAAAATTCTGTTAAAATACACATTTTTTCCCATAATATGAGACAAATTTCTGTTGAATTACTGTCAAAGTTCCGTTAATTTACAGATATTCTGTAAATTTACCCTAAAAAGTCTGAAAATTCTGCTGCCGGAAAATTTCCGTAAATTAACGGACAGCTTTAAAACTTAAACATTTGATTAAATAATTATACAGCATTTCTATGATTGTATTGTAGGCTACTTCTAGTATGTTCTTTATTCAAATGTCCTTTAATTTCCTTCGGTCCAGTTTAATTTATTATTTAGATGAATAAACGATGAGATAAAGAAATATTCCGTATCAAAACGATCACCCGCAGATAGTTTGCTGAGAAAACAAAGGCACTTTACTGCTTCTTCGGTTTCCTATGATTTTTTAGACGAGGAGTATGAGAAAAAGATGAGCAAAAAACAAAAACGTAATTATCAATATAGACAGGAATTTTAATGGGTGATTAATATTTATTCTGAAGAGTAGTATAATAAATAAATGCACTGGAAAACTATCTCAGTAATCAAAATATGCAGCAGCCAATCTAGAAGACCAGGGTATCGGCTTAACAAGGCGACCACACCCAACTCTGCGTGCATTGGCATGGCGGTTGTATACTGTAATATAACTACCCAGGCCAAGTGTGCCGATAGAGGACATTAATTTTATTTGCGAACCATGAATGGATCGTGTGAATAAGTTTAATTATTGAAGAAAAAAAATGTTATGTTTTGTTTTTAGATTTCAATCGAGAAATCAAACTGAAACAGTTGATTACGAGAATGGTAGTACGATGTCATTGGAACAAAATTTAGTGACAAAAAACCAAAATGGCCGCCTCTTAGTTTGGTGCATCCACATATATTCGTGTAGAATAAGCACAGTTAGAGAGTCAAAGCACAGTGTAATGTAGTAGTGTGATATAGTGTAGGGAAATTATAAATAGCGGTGTATGTATTATAGTCTTCATGGTCTTGCCAGCAAATGGCAGCCATGTTGTACGTCTCAGATGCTTCACCAACTGGTTTGCATAAAAGATCAAAAAGTAAAAATCATACATCATACATTTTTTGGGGATGGATAAAGGGCGAGTTATGGGATGGGCGAGTTAAGGCGAGTTAGTTGACAAGGACGAAAGGCGAGTTAGTTGACAAGGGCGAAAGGCGAGTTAGTTGACAAGGGCGAAAGCCGAATTAGTTGACAAAGCCGAAATGCGAGTTAACTGACAAGGGCGAAAGGCGAGTTAGTTGACAAGGGCGAAAGGCGAGTTAGTTGACAAAGACGAAAGGCGAGTTAACTGACAAGGGCGAAAGGCGAGTTAGTTGACAAAGACGAAAGGCGAGTTAACTGACAAGGCCAGGGCGGCTACTGACAACTTTAGGCACAAAGTGAAAGTGTGGAGAAGTTAGGCAAAATAGAATCAGAAAAAAAAACTTGGGCAAACGTATACTATAATTCACAGGATGTATGTTTGCTTGTTGGCTTATAACTTTAGAACCATTCATCCAATCTGGACCAAACATGGATCATAGATAGCAATTGGCTACCTTGGATGATCTTGACTGGACCCCTTTAGAACACTAAAGGGGTCCAGTCAAGATCATCCAAGGTCAAAGGTCACAAATGTTTATTTTGAGGTCAAGGCTCATAATTGAAAGGAGAGTTGACACAAGGTCATTCCAAGTCATTTCAAGGTCACATCCATAACTCAAAAACCCTGGTCAAGGTCATCCAGGGTAAAAGGTCATCTAGAGGTCAAATCTTTAAATTGTCCAGGCCATTCCAAGGTCACAACATCAACCATAATTTAAGAACCCTTGACCCTATCAGGACCAAACTTGGACCATGAATACTATTTGTCTCCCTTTAGTGTCCAAAAAGTTGACCCAGGGTCAACCCAGATGATTTCAAGGTCAAGGCCATAACTCTAGAACCTTTTGATGTTTGATGGAAATATCTTTCAGGCAATCAGTATTGAAACTTGGACAGAAGCCTTTTACACCACTTGTAACGCAATCGAGCATATCATCAAAACCATTGAACCGTATCACGTGATTTTCATACACAAAAGTGACCTGTTTATTATATTTTTAGTTAAATTGTTGGATTACATTATATTCTTTTAAAGTTATGACCCGCCAAAGCTAGGAGTTAATTTTTTCTGGGATACCCTGTATATTCTTTGCAAAATTGGATGATGGGGAGGTAGGTCCTGGGACAGGGAGGGAGAGAAACTGAGTCCTCAAAAACATTGAACCCACACTATATTGCACTCACAATTACATGTTTGTCATTGCATTAAAAGGGCCTTTGAATACGATGATTCCGAGTAATCATCGGAATGACAGCATAACCTCCCTTAAAGGGGCAATTCATGATCCACTTTTCATCCTCAAGGTCACCTCTATCAAAATTGAGTTTTTTAGCTTATAGGAATCGTCAACTGGTATATATTACGATCCCCAAACCATTCTTTCATATGTGTTTGCATCTTTGAGAAAAGTGAGAAAATGTGTCATTTTCTAATTATTGTCGGGGCCCCGACAGTAATTACAACACAGTAGCCTATGGGGATTTTCAAAATGCTAAAAAGCTTTTAACTTGGAAACGAATGGTCGGAATCAAGTGAAATTTTCAGTATATATTTATGATGTACTCTTCTTCTTATTTAGCTAGAAAACAAGCGAGGTTTTTTGTCATATCAAAATCATGAATTGCACCAGAAAAGAGTGGTGAAGTACCCAATATAATGGAAAACATGCTGTCATTAAAAACAAATATTTTGGTCAATTAAAATTTCTTTGCAATTATGTTCCCGCTTTTTCAATTTTACCTACACTGTTTAGAAAAAATGAACAACCGTTGTATCAATAGATCATCGTTCAACCTTGTTTAAAAATTAAACAACTTGAGAAAATAAACAACTTTGAATTTTTAAACAATATTGTGTACAATATTTTTAAACAAGGTTGAGCGATGATCTATTGATAGAGTGGTTGTTTAAACAACATTTTTAAAATTTAAACAACATTGATTAAGACAACACGCTTTAATAACAGATTTAATGACAAACTGAACAATGTTGTTTAAAATTTAAACAACAACACTTTAAACAACGTTTTTTAAAACAGCAACATTTTAAACAGTGTTTTAACCTGGGAACATAAAACCTATGTAGGTTTTATGGTCCCAGGTTTTAACAGTGTATAAAATAATCTAAAGAGTCAGAGTCAGTGTCGATCAAGCACATTGGGGCTCTCCACACGGAAGTGTCAAATGTTGATGCATCTAGATGAATGTAGATTTCGGAAGTGCAGATTGTGTTCACACGGTCGTGCGTCAATCTGACTTTACTCCTGGTGCGCGTATTGACACGCTTGGGTGTGCGTGTGCGTAGAAATAGCGCAACTACGCGTAGGTAGACGCGCATTCACTTACGCACATATGACCGTTTGTGAAGTCCAGTTTAATCTACATGCATCCAGGGCCGTGAAACTCGTATTCCCAAGCCAACGGACGAAAGTAGTATAATCTACGCTCGGGTCAAAAGGTTAACAGTGTATTATACGCGTGACATTAATTTATGCTAGCCAATCAGGTTGGCGAAATTTACATATAGGACCGATTTGTTAAAATAATCAGCTGATTATTATAGCAAATCTTTCCTGCTGGGTTGCGACACTTTTTAATAGGGGAGTTTCATCTCCCATTATATATAGACTCTCTGATGCATCTAGATGTGCGACGTACATATTGATTTGTCCGTGTGGAGAGCCCCATTAAAACACTCCTTTTTTGCAAACAGTAATCGAGTGAGCAAAAAAGCGTCCACAGAACAGTGGTAGACAACTGTAAGTAGACATGTAAATGTCAATGAGCGAGTCTGCGTGAGCGAATACAAAATATTTCTTAACTCCCTCATTAAATGACTTGACTATACGATATACACTAACCCTCTTCCCGGGTATTAGAAGAAATCCCTTACATGTCAACGTTAAGTATTTGTCGCACACTTAACTTTCCCTTGCGGCTTTCGAGTCAAACGTGCGATGCATTTAAGAGTGTTCACTTTCTGTTTAGCAGTAGTTTCTAACTAGTACAATTGTCTTGTAAGAAAGCAAAATAATTTTCTGTTTGATTTTATTAATGATGATAATAAGATCACAGAAATAAAAGAGAGTTCCCATAAAACGTGTTGACTAAAATACCAGGAAAAAATTCCTGGAAATAAAAGTATTTGCACATTGCCGTGTGTGATAAATTTTATAGGCCAAATTACTTTAAATTGCACATGGGTTTCTAAACATAAAAACTGACGCTAACACCAAGTGTTAACACATTGAAATGTTGTAACGCTATAGTGTGAAGAAATCTCCAAACGGTTTTTATGTAAGTGTGCCGTCACAGTAAGACAGTCTTGTCTGAGCTTGTTTTTCAATATACATAGATGAGCCAGTGCTTCTATCACTATACGTAAAATGTCAGCTGACGGAGATATCGTCTGCATCATATAGTGGTTTGTATAAACATCCTATGAGATAAAACTGGGATGAGGACGCCAATTTTCGTTTTTTATGTTAACTGTTTCCCTCGTTCACAACTATATCATGTATAATATATCTCGTTTTGATCCACAAGGATTGTAGGGCAGTATTGAAGAGAAGAAATAGAAGAAGAATATATGTGGCTGTCCAGCCCGTATGAGCCGTAAATGCCAGAAACTTCATTTTGAGCTGCAGGTGAAAATATATGTCAAGGACGTTATTTGAGGAAATTGATTTTTTGACAGATTCACAATCCTTGTGCTTACCACAAAATACCAGCAAAGTTTCATTTCAATAAAATGGCGTTGAAATAAATCTGCATATTTTAAGGAAAATCAACAGAAAATATAGGGCTTACTGATCTTTGAACGCGTTTATCTCAGTTACACGTTTTGCTCCCTGACAAACTTTGACGGACCTTAATTTGACTTCTGGAAATCGTGTGAAGTTCATTAAGGTGTCATTTTAATCCTTAAAGTATGTTCTTTATTCAAATGTCCTTTAATTTCCTTCGGTCCAGTTTAATTTATTATTTAGATGAATAAACGATGAGATAAAGAAATATTCCGTATCAAAACGATCACCCGCAGATAGTTTGCTGAGAAAACAAAGGCACTTTACTGCTTCTTCGGTTTCCTATGATTTTTTAGACGAGGAGTATGAGAAAA
>JXSR01S001100.1:3408-13464 GCA_000969725.1 Ophiothrix spiculata | reverse complement strand
AAAATTTTGCTATTTCTGTTATTTCCAAATGTCGATCAGACTTTTTCTACTATAAGGAAAAATTATAATTTAAACATGTCTTGTAAGTTAAAGATTATTTTTTGTTCTCAAAATTTACACAGGTTTGTAGTTTAAACAGTTAAAGAATTTAATGTTTCCCATGAAAATTTGATTGTGCTGTATGTGTATTCATCAACTTTCGCGCCAAAACTTGATGGACATGTTCAATATAAACAACTCATTCTGGAATGCATGGAATGCAGGTATCCGTAATTTGCATAATAGATATACTAAAAGAGAGTTCAATTATTATTCAATTAAAATTGTATCAAATTTGGTTTAATATAAAGTCTGATCATGATCATTTAGAAAAAAAATTCACATGAAAATACCACAAAACGTGTATGCTTATTATTTTGTTGAATTTTGAACAAATGCGTTTCTGACATAGGTATCTACCTTTGCTGATAACTCAAAAACAAATAAAGCTGTGATATCAAAATTTTACGGGTATCTAAAAGAGGGTTGTAAACTAATTTGTGTAAAGTTTCGTTTTTCTAACTACTATAGTCTTAGCACACGGTCATTTTTCTACATGTAACCATTTTTTGGGACACCTGGTACTATCAAAACTGCCTGCCATGGGCGTCTGACGAGCATGAGTACCACTTTATTTTTCGAGCGCCCACCCCTCCGAGGTTCGCTGTATGAGCTTTGAAACCATTTTGTTAAATCGGGTTGCCTGTTTAATCAGTCGACTCTTTTATCCGCTCTTTCGTGTAATTCATGTCAGAGAAAAGGAAAATATTGATCATAGGAAGAGACAGATAAAGTGAATCATGTCAACGAAAATAGAAACGCCCAAGATGATGATAGTTTGTTTCTTGGTTCTCAAAATCTATACTTGATTTAGGACATTCAGCATAGCAGCAGCCAGTAAATGATTATCAAATTTAAGTTTTCCCGGTACTTTTGCTACCTTCCGTGGAAAGTAACCTTGTCCCGAAGCAGGTATATTCACAACACTTAAATTTATCGTGAAAAATATAACGGGTAAAAAGCATACATAAATTGCATTTTAAAACTAATTGCCATTGGATAGTCTTTAGAAAGAAATATCAGTTTCCGTGCGGGTTTTCTTTTTAGCTGAATAGGCTGCTGTGTGTAACTGCAATAAGAGTTATAAATATACTATGTCTGTACTTTGGTAGCTATGAACTTTCGATTGATATTGAATGTCCTTGGGGCAAGACAAGATGAATTTAATAGTCCAAAATAACACTTGGTATTCAGTTTAGTCCATATTCATTATTGGAGAATCCTTTCTGTTTGACAGAAGTCAAACAATCCTGTGTATTTGCATGATTTGTCCCCCGGGGAAGGGGCCACTCGAGGAAAAAAGTGGTACGCATGCTCGTCAGGAAAAACGTTGAAAAGGGGCCAGATTTTGGCCAATTGGCGTCGTCGACGTCTTTAGAAAAATAGGTATCTTTTCAGGGTAACTTTCGCCTTTTTACGATATTTTACGATATCTTCAACTTTAGGGTCTTTTTTTCGCCAGTTTTTTTAATTCCAAGAAATACAACAGAAAAGGCTTTCAATGTATTATATTCTTGCTTTTATGGCAGAAAATACATGTAGTGCGTTACGCCGTTGAGGGTCTATTCAAGTGTATTACGCCGTTATCAAAATGTCCATTACGCCATTAAGGGGTCAATTATGGATCAATTCTATTACGACATACAGAGTGTTCACGAATAATTTATACCCGGCTATTAGATTTTGTTATGGTCCAGTGGGTAAGGTTTTGGTAAATCTGGGTTATTTTCAAGTTAAGCATGTCTTTAGGTTTCTGAAGAATTTTGAATTTTTCAAATCGCATGTTTCTGTGGAATGTTATAGAGATTTTTCTAAACAGTGTTTATTTTGCGAATTGTAAAATTGTAATCAAAGAAATGACTGACTATACTGAAACGCTCTTTTACTATTCTAAAGTTAAAACGTTAAATCATAATTTGTGGTAAAATACAATTTAGGTTTTATTGATTGACTGTGATGTATATAAAGGGTGTCCCTGAGAAAGAAATAACAATTTGGGTTACGGTTGAACAGCTTTACAATGACCAGTATGTTAGGTGTTAGCCTACGCGCTAAAGGGAAACCCACCTAGAAACTTCACATTTGACATATGGCAACCAGAAATTAGTAGTTTGGATGAGTATTATGGGTAGCAACTCAATATTATAGGACAAGCATTTGTCGACGGAAACGTCAACGTGCGGAAGTATGTTGACATATGGTGTCCTGCTCCATATCTGAATAAGACTATATCGCTTTTTTGTGTAGGATATATTCAGAAGTCTCCAAGGTAATGTTTTAGATTATAGAAAATTACAAAACCAAAGAATTAAGATTTGAAATTGGTCAAGTTTTATTCATGAAACTTTACAAACATTAGTAAGTGTGCATATTACAAGTATTTATTATACCTGCACGATTATTTGTATAGATCAAAACCACGTTTGCCTAGATTTTCAATTACGTCATCGCACAAAGCAATGAAGCATGATATTTTGATGAAACCTATGGAAAATGTAGAAGACTAATGTAGAATAGCTGTTGGTTTTATGAAAAATTACGATTTTTCCGACTTTTTGAAACCGGGTATTAATCGTTCGTGGACACTCTGTAATAGGGTATATGATTTTAAATGTTTTACGCCATTAAGGATTGGAAATTTACGTGTACAATACAATAATGGTATTGAAAAATTTCAATTATAATCCAATGCCTATTTGATATTACTAATATAGGAAAACAACGTAACAGTTATTGTTCCCAACAGTGAAATATAATTCGAACATGCAGTATGCTATTCAATTCATAAGCAAGAAAAAAAATGTAACATAGGAATCCAATATATTCCATGGTTTACAAACTCGTGGATATAATGTTTATTATACTATATAGGTTCTGTAGCCATTTAAGAGTGATTTTTTTTTTCATTTTTTCTGTCCACAAACGTTACTTTTGAATCTATATAGTTTCTTGTAGCACATGCAGTATAAGTTTACAGTGCGTCCCACAATTTTACCTGCGTCATCAAATAGTTAGAAAAATATGTAAAGATATCATAATAGTCCATGAAATATATTTGCTTCGTTTCAACTTCGGTAATAATTTAGAACAAAATGCTGCTTTATGGACAGTGCAAATTTGTCTGGTTCCATTTCAATATATTTTTTTTTTATTTTGGACACACTGTATTACAAGCATGTTGTGACGTTAGACTTCCAGCAAAATATAATGTAATAAAATCAATGTGCATATTTGAGCATTTATATTGTAAAAGGCAGAAACAATGTATTTAAAATCTAAGAATCAAGTTCATGCTACATGTATGAATAATTTTATTTTAAAGAACATAAGCGTATGAGTCCGTTTCCCACCACTCCTCGGTTGCTTGGTGCAGGACATTATCTTCATGATTTTGAAATAAATAGAATGGAATGAGAAGTGATCAGTGGTACTTTAATTTGTTATTATCGAGTGAAAACGAGATTACTGGTTTTGTATGAGAATTTGTGTAGCATTTTAGGCGTTTCTAGAATGATTTTGAAAATAAAAATGATTTTAACATCCTGAACAAATAAAGTGTTAATTTTACTCATTTTCCAGATCTTCATCATGATTTAATATCTAAAAATTACTGATTACATTTTTGTGGAATTTTGACATCAAATAGCGGATATATTTGGTTAAAACGGTTCAAATATCTGAGGGAAATGTTGGTTTTTGCCGTGTGAAGCAGACACATTGGGCTGGCCAGTAGAGCTGCTTAGTCTTACGTGAAATTATGCGCTCGTTAAGCAAACACCAAACTTGTTTTGGTTAAAAGGATGTCCTTGTTTTCGTTTCAGGTCATTAATTATTGATCATTTTAACCGCTGAATAATGGTTATTTAAAAACATTGATTTTGAATTTTGCCCCCCCCCCTTCCTTTTCCTTACCATTTAAAATTACAATTGGAAAACGGTATTAATTCACTTTTTATACAAAGACCTAATAATTTCCGTAGAAATATACTAGCAATTGAAACATATAGCAATCCTCCGGTTCCAATAATATCGATGTGTACTTTGATTTACTATTAAGCCATTCAAGGTCCTGGTAAAATAGATAAATAAGCCTATGCATGCATGCAAACTCATTTAAGCTTTAACTTTCACTCTAATTTTTAGTTGGTCAAGAAATTGGTACAAGAAAACTAATTTTGATTAGGTAATGTATTTTAAATGGAATAGTTGTAATTCAAGAAACTTTGAAAAGTATTAAAGCTGACGTTAGGTATTTGCCGGAAGCTGATCCAACAATTTCAGATAGATGAAATTCGCTCATTTAGATACTTCTAATTAATATCAAATTATAACGGTGACATATTTACGACGGCAACTTAAATGACTAATCACTAATCAAAAATTGTCATTTTGAACCATATTTCGATGGATGTTTATTAAATATCTAATTAATTGACTAATAATGACTGATTTTCTGCTCATAATTAGTCATTTAATTGGTCATGAAATTTATCATTCATAATTATTAATTATAATGCAATACTTACAAGTCATGAATATATTTCTTATGATGAAATTTATTGTTAATAGTACTTTATGTCGTTCATTCTACCCTTTATATACATTTGAAAATAAAAAATATATTAAATAATAAATATTCCATTTAAAATTAATAACTTTTATTTTCCCCATCTTTTGACCAATTAATATTAACAGTGCAATCCTTTGACATGTCATTTATGGGGTTTTTGTCGTTTCTGCTTTATGTCTTTTAACCTGTCCGTCACAGACCCATGTAAATGTTACAATCGCATCCTTTTCAAATAACTCAAAAACCTACTGATTATATACATTAATACCGTACAGTTCTTGCTAAACAGCTTCAGTTTTACCGTCGTATATAGAATCTTTGATTGGTATACAGTGGCAGCGGAAAGTTAAAATTTTAGGGGAGACGGACCAAATTTTTAAGCAAAATATTTTTTGAGCAAAGATGGTGACAGAAAATTATGATTTTTGAGTTCATGGGGCCCCGCCTCCCCTCACTTCCGCCGCCTATGTTGGTATGCATGGAGGCATATACCTCCCCCATGGTGTGACAAATTTAATACCGTTCTTTCAAATGTGCAATGTGTGTGAATTCTTGCAATGAAACATGTGTCATTAACTGTTGGGACCCCGACAGTAATTAGAACATAATAGCCTATGGAGATTTTTGAAAATGTTGACAAGCTCATCCTAAATAATATTGAACGGAAGTAAAAATTGAGTCAGTATGTATTAAGGCCAATATTTTACTCTTCTTATTATTTAAATAAAAAGGCGAGGTTTTCAGCACATCTGAATCATGAAACACACCTTGAAGTACATAAGTAGTATGTTTTACTCACGTTAGTGGACAGCATCAAGCGGGAACAACGGTTCACTCGATAAGGTTCTGATAAGATCCAGATAAAAAACAATAAACAAACCCAAAATACCCCACCAACCATTTCATATTCAATAACCTTAATAAAAGTACAATTCCATCAAGTCAACGAAATGCATTTCAAGTACAAACCAAAAAAACAAACGAACCTATCTAGTTGCTTCCAGTTCTGTTTCAAGTACGATGCAGGAAACCACCCGTAAGACAGGCGCATATTATCCTGGTACTGAATGGGACTTGTTGTGGGTCGATTATGGGAAATGAACCCTCTAGTTGCGTCTACATGTTGCATGGAATAACTCAGAACTAATACAGGTTGTAACAGAAAAAATTATACATTCTTGTTAGCAATATCATGAGGAAACTAAAAATAATGAATTCAAAAACTTTCTCTAATTTGAAAGGCTATCTAATTGGCTACCAGAAGCAACATAAGTGATCTCATTTGATGGTCAGGTTCAAAAGTTACGACCATTTAAGTAAAGACCGGTAAAAACTACTTGGGCCGATTTCACCATTTTCCAGCGAATAGTTTTTCATGTTTCGATGAAGATTAACAATGCAGTGAGATAAAATTGCCAAAAGACACATTTTATGTTCAAGAACATTTAATATTTTTATTTTTTCATATGATAAGAATAATTCATAAATTATTTATGATATTTTAGATAAAAGTTATGCTTTAATTGGTTAAAATATTGTTCATGTTCCAGAGTAAGCATAAACAGTTGCATCAATGACTCGATATCTTTTGTGGAAACGGGAAAGCAAAGAGTTCATTGCAATAATCTTTTGGCAATTTTCTTACACAGTTTCATATTCAAAGGAAAATATGGAAATTAAAATTAAATTATTAGCTCAATTAATAAAACTTGATTTTTAAAGAAGTAAAGTTCAGAAAAAATGGTGTCTTTTCACCTGTATTAAAATCTGGGTAGTCTTAAAGTACTTGTGTGTTGATTCTGCCAATTAGATGATACGTTGTCTCACTAACTAAGATATTTCTTAAAACAATTGTTTTGGCGTCCCGTCATTAAGAATACAAAAGTCTACGGGCAAGGTCATCATTAAGAGCTCCTATATTGCCTTTGTTAGATGGAACACTAAAATCAGCCCGTAATCTTGTTGAACATCGTATGGCTAATTTGGGGCATTATGTGCTATTATTTTGCTACCGGTAAATGAATCGGATGAACTGGCCCAGGTGGTTTGAAGGTAGGGTCAGTATAATTGCCATAACTCTGCTTGTAGACTATCAATTTGGATGAAACAAAGTGCATTATGTAGCTAAAGAAGTTGGCTTTCGATATAAATAAATGCCAATGTGGTATAAAGTGCAACTTTATTCTTTCAGCGTATATAACAATGTATAATTTTTTCTGTTACAACCTGTATTAGTAAAGTAGTATCCTTTTTGCAGCTTAAGAAATATGTACACCGTCATATCTAAAGGTATACCTTAAGGTCGGCATAGTAAATTACGAGATACGGGCCATTGAAGCTGAGCATAGTCAAAAATCACGTCCAAGGTCGAATTTCGAATTTCATCAGAAATGTTGCCTTTGAAGTGTATTCTATCATATTAACATATTAACCAAAACCTCAGACAAATGTTTTAAAAACCGAGATAAAAATCCTTTCTCCATTCAAGTTTTACCAGTACAGAAAGTTTAAACTCGATTTTCTCAGAACTATAGTTTTCTGAATCACCCCGATATGTCTTTTACCAGTTTGAATGTAACTTTGCAAGTGAACATCCAATTTATGGGTATGGGGATAGTAAAATATGGCCTCTTTATTTCTTTCCTACTTCTTTTATCCTTCTTTCTTATATAATTCAAAAAACAAAAAAGAATTTTTGCAAGCGACACTTTAAAACACTGGATTGATAAGTTTTATATTTTTAGTAGTCCAGTGAAATACAGCTATATAAATCTAAAACAAGCATGACCAAACACCCCTGTAAACATGGCAAACCTCCCTTGCAAGCCATAATAATATTATATTTAAAAACTACCCTGACATCATTCCTTTTTCTATATGTAACTCTTATTGAATTTTCCTGTTATACTGCAATTCTTTCTAGCTACCCAGTATTGAACAATTTGGTGTAACATATATTTGGATAAATTTGATTTGACGTAATGACACTATTTATTGTTGAAAATATCTATGTGACCCTTTAAATGTAACAAAATATAAATGCGCTAACTGTTGCAGCTTTCAACCGCCCCAACCATCTGGCAGAGAGTGCATGCCGATTGCTTTACCATCATGCTAGAATCCAGCCGGAAAAGCAGTTGACATATAGTTCTCAAATTTGTAGCAATCGACTTCCTTAAAATCTAGAAATATATTTTAGCAAGTCACAATCAGTTCTATCATGAAAAAAAAAATAAAGTTACACCGCAAAAGGTTTTATGGTTGCCGGTGTAAGAGTAATTTAAGATAGAAACCTTCTGGTACTAACAATAATTTTAGCCAATATTTTAACATATCTTGAAAAAAGCAAAATATTTCAACTTTCAAACATATGACAAAATACAAAATCGGACATTTAGAACTTTTATAACGATTTTTTGAAAAAGTGGCCATTTTTGTCCAAATCGTTTTTTCGGTACGAAAATACTTTGTGACGTCATAATTACGTAACGCCTCGACCGATTTTCATGATCTTGGTATCAATGGAAAGAGGAGACCCTACCCTATACTATAGTACCAAACAATATAACTTTGGGGGTCCCAAGTTCAAAATCACAGGGGGGGGGGGGTTGGTAACCACCCCATAAGGAAGACGGGTTGAAAAAAAAAAGGCACTGGAAGACGAGGGTGATTTCCTTACAAGTAAGTAATAATCATGATAATAGTCGTAATGGAAGAGTTCTCGCTATTCATTTGTATTTATGCATGTACCCGTCATCCCTCGTGACTTCTTATGAGAGTTTTTGTGTATGAGAACCCGCAATAAAATAAATCTGTTTTGAGTTATTCGATGCACCGTGCCGACAAAACTAGAGGGTTCATTTCCCATAATCGACCCACAACAACTCCCATTCAGTGCCCAAATAGTGCCAGGATACTATGCGCTTATCTAGCGGTCGGTTATCTGCCAACATGGCAAAGGCATACTTATAAAAGTGTCTGAAACTGAAAGCATTTATATATTAGATAGAATCAAATCGCTTCTCATTTCATTCCATTTATTTCAATTATTTCAAAATAATGAAGATACTAATTCTGAACTAAGCTTCTGTGGAGTGGTGAGAAACGGGCCAATACGATTCTATTCTTTAAAATCATTTACAGCATGCATGTTTCAAGTATAGATTAAGTAATTCTTATTCGAATACTTTTGTATAAAAAAAAATCTTGCTGTCTTCTTTACTAAATTAAACAAATTAATATGGGCTATGATTTGTGGTTAGAGCTACATTTTGTTGGGAACATAACATATACTATATTCTATACCTATATTTGTGTAATATAAAAATTTCGACATCGACAATGTGAAATAACCACAAAGATGTTGAACTTTATGCACGCTCAGTAGAAGCAAAGTGGGACATAAAAGGCACACCATTTAAGTAACTTTTAACCCTTTAACCAAATATATAACGTAACTTTGAAATATATAGAATTTGTTTTTGGTTTGTATGGGTTGTAAAATCATTTTGATTGAATTTTAAACAAAAATAAATTTGGCTGAACGGAAAAGAGATCACAATTAGAGAAAAAAAGATTCAGGCGACTTCAGACAAAATGATTGTATACATGTACTTGAAAACCATATGCTACCTCTGGCTGCCTATTTTAAAGGAGCTTAGTCCGATTTTTCAAAATTAAGTTTTTAATGTCATATGAAAGATGACCACTCAAAAAATATAAGTTTTAAATTTCAGCTCAATCGGTCTGAATATTTAGATTTTTTGGTCAATTTTGTACTGCAGAGCTGCCTATATGTTACTGTGTAAAATTAATTATGGTTACCATAATTAGACACATTTTCATTTATATCTCCAAAATGAAACGTAATTCAGGCGTGAAATTTGAGCAACATTTTGGAACCAAAATTTCAAAAAGTTTGAAAAAAAAAAAGTTGAGTCAATCGGACCATGCTTCTTTAATCAGCCGACATAATTTATCCATTCATTAATGCCAGAGAAAAGGGAAACCTTCATTCTCCGAAAGGGAGGGGGTGGTGTTGTCGCAACCCCTTGATTTTTAAACAGCTTTTTTTGCCGAATAAACTGCGTCAAATTATATGTAATTGTTTTAACATCCAGTACGAATCTTTTGACGTAAATGTTGGGTGATTTTAGATGGTGTCGTTTGGACCATAGGGGTCGTTAAAGATCATGGAGGGTGAAAATCCCATGCTTCTTATTTTAGTCCGTTTCATAACTACCTGACAAGATATATGCTCAAAACTTGCTACACTGTTGGGCAATTTTTTAGCGTTGGGTAAACTATGAACAACCCATTTGTTGGGTAAATAATATTAAACAACTGTTGGTGAAATTTTACCCAATATTTGGGTAATTAGCAAAAAC
>JXSR01S001098.1:75300-89809 GCA_000969725.1 Ophiothrix spiculata | reverse complement strand
ACTTTAAAATCGATTTGCGACAATTTGTTACTGCCAGATTTTGAGTGGACTGTCTTGCATTTCGATCTCTAAATGAAAATTGTAGAAAGAAAGTATGACATATTATATATCATTCGAAAGTTGAGATTATAAAGAATAAGAATATGTCATAAACTCAATTTTGAAAATCGCGACTTTCCGCTCATTTTGCCAGAGCACCAAACATATGTAAATAATCAATAGGTATGACTAACCTTTCATTGGGATAATATCTACTGAACTGAATCAAGCTGTTATGTGTTGAATGGATGAAAATTGCCGACCTGACACACAGTGTTAGTTAGGCAAATTTACGATAAAATTGCCGATCTCACAAGCTTGAGATTGGCAATTTTCATTTTGACTCGGTTGCACAGGGTCAGGGTCGAATTTTTTAACAAAAATTACTCACAGTAGGTGCCCCTTAATCTAAATAACTGGTTTATTCAAACATTTAAATTTCGCCAAAATGTTAGTTAGGCAATAATTCTATTAGGGTGACGACATGCAATCTTCTTAAACACAAACTTCTTAAAGGCCTTATTCTGTACTTAATTCAAAGTCAATGAAAATTATATGCGAGGCTTTGACATATTGCCATGTACTTGAGTAATGGGATGTAATTTCTTAAAGATTGATGACGTGTGAAATATTCAACCGCCTTAAGGAGCTAACCAAGCTAAGAAAGATGGAAGGATGTATTTATCAGTCATTTTTCTGTCAGCATTGTATCTGTGACCTACCCAGAAGTGTATTTATTGAAGACATCTACTTTTGTTCCTAAACTGTGGCTCCTATCCGTGCGCGTTTTTTCCTTTTGGTATTTTTTCAATAAGTGGCGTGTTCCTAATGTACATGTATATATTTTTCGAGGGCAGGGAAATGATGTTATAGTTGTACTATCAAAACAAGTTATACATTTAACTTTAAGAGATGCATATGACATTCAAAGAGCCTAGGTCTAGTCCAGGTTGGTTTTGAAAGGAATAATTTCCGTGAATAGAATAAAAAAAAGGTGAGGATACCAACACTTCAGCTCACCAAATGAAACGGATCAACCTTCTAAGGCAAACACGATGGGTACTGAGATCATTCCTGGAAAAACTTTGCGGTGGTATTGCTTCGGGCATGGCAATTAAAATGCCAAAATCCCGGGGTTACATTTCGTACTGAATCAAATCTGATTAAATGTAACACTGTCTACTTAGTAATAAGCTTATATATGTTACGTGATACAACATGATTGTATAGTTTGGCATCTTGAGCATTATTAACAGATGAAAGCCTCTTTAACGGATTTACGATTGAATCGACAGTTCGATAGGTGTGTGTGCTTTTGAATGAAGATACACAGCAAAAAATAAGTCGTTAACTGGTGCGGAGTAAAATGGGTTGAGTTAAAAGTTGAGTTAATATTCACTCATCAGCAGAGTAAAAGTTCCATTTTCTGTTACCTCTTCACTTGAGTAAAAACTGAACAATGCCCACCTGATACCGATTTTCCTATTCAACTCAAAAGTTGATTTGTTTTTACTCATTTGAGAGTAGTTTTACGCTTTTAACAGGTGTGTGTAGTAAATAATAAATCAACACTGGAGTTAAACTTGTTGGAACGTGCATATCAATCGCCTCGTGCATTACGCTGGTTCCCTCGATCTTGGCGCTTATATCGGCTCAGTCCGTGCATGTGGTGAGTGTGAAAACCAAAGGCGTGGGGAACCAGCGCACTTGTGCATGACCACGGTGAGTCATGGCGGACACTTTCGTACAGGGAAAGTTAGTGGAGTGGGGATTTTCGGCGTTCGAAGGAAAATTTACCGATAAGTAAGTTGTTCAACTTGTTTTCAGTGATAGCGTACATGTTTGTTGAATCTGCCGTTGTCATGTTTGAATTGATTTCGTTGTACAGCTGTACGGTACTTGACCATGTGGGTGTTACAGCAATGTACAGTTAAGCTTAACTTACAACTTTTCGGAGATGGGAGACCTGGTTGGTACACAATCTGTATAATCGATTTTTTAGGGTGGAAATTTGACCATTCCCTGTTGATTAGGTCATTCGAGGGGTGGGAGGGATCGCAAGTCCTTCTGACTGGTGAGTGCTTGTGCCGTACAGCTGTACAACAAAATTCAATTCAAACATGACAACGACAGATTCAACAAACATGTACACTGTCACTAAAGACAAGTTCTGCAAATTTTCCTTCGAACTCCGAAAATCCCCACTCCACTAACTCCATTATTGGGTATAAATCCACAAACGAGAAGATCCCCTTTTTAACTCCTTTAAGAAGTTTAAATATAACTCCAAAAACGAGGTGATCACCTTTTCAACTCCATTAAAAGGTTTGAATTTAACTCCAAAAACGAGGGGATCCCCTTTTCAACTCCATTAAAAGGTTTACATTTAACTCCAACACGAGGTGATCCCATTTTAACTCATTAAAATGTTTAAATTTAACTCCAAAAACGAGGTGATCCCCTTTTGAACTAACACGAGGTGATCCCATTTTAACTCATTAAAATGTTTAAATTTAACTCCAAAAACGAGGTGATCCCCTTTTGAACTCCATTAAAAGATTTAAATTTAACTCCAAAACGAGGTGATCACCTTTTTAACTCATTAAAAGGTTTAAATTTAACTCCAAAAACCTTGTTAACTCTATTATTGGATTTAAATTTAACTCTAAAAATAAGGTGATCACCTTTTTAACTCTGTTGATAGGTTTATATTTTACACCAAGACAGAGTCACTTTTAAATCAATGTGTTTGGTATTTTTTTTATCCAATCGTGGTTGAGTAAGAGTTACTCAAAAACGAGGTGATTACATGTTAAATACCATATTGAGTTAAAATCTACTCGTTTTAAATTTAATTTTTTTAGAGTGTACGTTTAAATTTGACCTCTCCTGTAAGAAATAGGTCGATGCTTTTGATAAGGGTGAATTGATAAGTGAACCTCTTCTTTTAGGAAGCGATAACATAAGGCTGTGATCACGTAAAACTATATACTATACTCTATACGGGCACCTTTGTCCAATCTATAGGACCTTATTTTCCATGATACACTTGATACTATCCACAATGTAAATCCATACTCGAGCTAGCCAGCGTACTGATCTCACCCTGGAAAACAATATTTCTTTTGAAATGGCTTCATGTATAAATAAAAACAGAGATGATTTTCTGTGATGATCTCATTTTTTAAGTTGGGACCCAATAAAAGGTGGTTTTGTTACATTTCTATCTAAAATATATGTTCTTTTCAGTATATTTTCACTATGGGAACCAAAATAGACTTGTTTGGGGGCTCAATTGAAAGCTAGATTAATGGTTTCTCATTTCCAGAAGAATAAAAAAAACCAATAATTTAATCAGTAATTGCTACGGCTCGATAAACGTAATTAACCAGGGGTGGTGGAGGAGGAAGAGGAGGAGGAGGAGGAATTGTATCAAAGGGGAGGTAGAGGAGGATATAAGGGCAAATAAGTGGTAAAAGAGGTAAAAGAGGACGTTTTAGTTCAAGAAGATGATAGAGGGGATTGAAATTAATTATATCAATTGTTAACAAGAGGAGGGCTTTAATCAATTTAATCAATCTTAAAATTACTCAAATAACAAAATTGAGATTCATTATTTGTTTCAGCAGGTTAAACAATGTTAAATACAATGCTTATTTGCTAAATTTTATGCACAGGACACACTTCACTGAATATAAACACTACAAGCTGCAATTAACTTTTTAATTTGTAACACCCTGTATAATGTATGCAACGTTGATGATGAACTTTTTTCTGATATGTATGGATGGGCAATAGGCTAATTCCTATGTTCAACGCATTGACTTTTTATATACAAGTCCTATTTATTGTCTGAATGTCAAACAATTGACGATCATTTTGACAATATTTTTGTTTGTCTCACCCTGTATAACTCTTAGCCACCTTGTGCGCCTGACTTTATATGCACATTTTGAAATTGCTGACACAATTAGCTTCCAGGATATATATACTTATATGCACTTAAGATGCATAATTTTGGAAATCCGGAGGGTTTTATATAAGAAGAGGCTGTATTTCACTAAAACACACATGTAACGCGTTTGGGTCCCAACTTAAACTATGAGACCTGATACTATCGTGGATCATAGGAAAAAGGTCATATAGATAGGAAAAACGTGCCCGTATAGTGCCGTATATTATATAGTGTAGTACTATGTGATCGCAGTCTAACAATATACATGCAGTTACAAAAGAACCGATTTGTTTTATAATATCAAATTTTTAGGTTTCTATGTGAGCGAAAAAAATGAACACTTAAGTGTTCTTATCAAATATAATGCAGTTATCATTAATTAAATAGTACTAAATAGAGAGTGAAATTCCATTTTTACCTCAGTCTGCAAATGGCTGTAATACATAGGCGAAGAATTTTGGTGTGTTCCGGGTAATAACATTTAATGATGTGTTTTCTTGATTATAACAATTGTATTCTGGGAAAAGGTACACGCCCTTTCTGTCAGCCCTTGGCTTTGATTAATCATGAAAATAAATGACCTGTATTTTTTAAACAATTCATCCTTGTGCACGGAAATTTGTAGTGTATAATGGATGAGGTTATTAATTAGACAAATTGATAATTGATTACTAATGAAAATAAGTTATTTATGTTTAAACAACTGTTGAACAGTATGTAAAAGAGCTATAATAACTGGAAATTATTTTGGCAGTGTGACATACTTTCAGATAATTGATGTTCTAGCTGTTACACTTTTAACGCTTCAGGATTATAATAGTAATTGTACTGTATCGAATGGTGTAATTTTAGACGATTCTATATGTTTAGATTCTTTTCAAATAAATATGTTTCTAACAAAAGTTTACAATTTTATGTAGAGACTTTATAAAATGAATGATGCATTTCCAGTTTCTGATTTAAATAAATAAATAAATACTAGGGATTTATAGTGCGCTATGCCACCCAGATTTTTAATTCCACTCGGCCTCTGCACACATTACAGGTGTACACTGACCACTGTGGTCCAAGTATAAGCTCCATTCCACACCAAGCATCATTTCAGGTTCTGCGGCAACCTCAAGGGGCGCTGAACCTTGATCAGCCCACATTACGCACCATCGCTGCCCGGATCAGCTCCCCGAGTTTCGTACGGGTTTCCACGAGACAACCCTGGACAAAATCGTGTACAAAAATAGTACAACATTCCTAAGGTGCACATTTGGAACATCATTTAAGTACAATTTGAGTACATTTATAGTACACAAATTTGTACTATATTTGTACTAAAAGTGTACTATAATTGTGTTCCAAATGTGCACCTTAGGAATGTTGTACTATTTTTGTACTCGATTTTGTCCAGGGAATAAGCTGTTAGTTCCTTGTCCCAGGTAATTCAGAGCACACTCAACTTTTCTGGCACAAGCGGGGTTCAAACTCGGGACCTACCGCACCGCAAGCTAGCGCCTTACCGATTGAGCTAACTTGACTGCTGTTGCATCACCATAATTATTTTGTGGCAAAATATTGTAAAAAATTATATCCCACAATGTTCTTAACGTTCTTAAAATTGGCATAGCTATTTGTAAACCAGGGGCGCATTTTAAATACATTACCTTCTTTCACAAACTGATCGAATGAATAATGTGATACTCAACATAGCTTTAATTGGTTAAACACTAAAATACTGATTTTATACCAACTTAAAGCATTTTCAGTCATTTAGTCACGAAATTTACCCTATAGGGTTATAGTTTGTTATAGGGTTAGGTGTCAGGGTCCAGTTTCAGATGGGACCTGTCCCATCCAAAATTTCAGGTTAGGGTTTAGTGCTAGCGTTATGGTTAGGACAATATAGGAGTATGGTAAGTTTTAGGGTTTTGGTTAGGGTTAGGGTCAAGGGTTTGATGCGACAAATACTTGTTGCACTGGAAATAAATATACAAGTGAACATACGAAGTTAAACATGACCGTATTTGCTAACTTACTGCTTCCTTCCCATCCGATAATTTTTCCCCGTTTTTTTTAATGTGTGTTTCTTTATCTAGATCGGACGAGTCAATCTATCTGTGTTTTTGAAATATGTTGCTAGGCCTTCATACAAAGATTATGAACGAAATAGAAAGTGATTCGACAAAATGAAACCCCATTACCTAGCAGCGCTCTATAATTCAGGAATATTCAATGTATTCAATACATTCCTTCTATTTTCAATTTATTTTAGCAAAGGAATCAGTTATCATAGAATTGGTTTGATAATTGAACATCTTTTTATGTCAAGAAAACGGTTCTCTCTACCAAAACGATGTTTCAAACATCCATTATACATTTATCAGACAGAGGAGTGCATTAACATTTTTTGTATAACTACATAAAATGCCTTGAACAGGCTAAGTGTGTTATAACATGAGTAATATTCTTGTAAGAATGACTGAACTGGAAGGACAACCAAGAGAAGAACAATTCGTGTGGCAGAAAACAACTGTGACGGTATTTCTGCAGGTATGGTGATGAAAATGCCGAAATCTTGAGATTAGATCAGATTACATTTCGCACTGAAGCGTAAATAATTGAATTTAACACTTACCTACTTTGCAATGAGGTATTGCATGCTACGCGATATTGCACGAGTGTCCAATTGGCATCTTAAGTATTATTGTGTGATATCTTTTACAGATTTACCTTGTCCTGACAGTTAAATAGTGTCTGTGCCTTGTTTGTTTTTGGTAGATATTAATACCCTCCAAACGATTTGGTTCAAATATACTTACTGTTATGGACATTTGTTGAATTAAATTCGGGATCTGGAACTTAACTCCACGTGTATTAGTATAGGAAAGCACGCATGTGCAATTTTTCTTTGACAAAACAAGTTCCTGACAAATGCACTTGAATACGCTGTTAGAAAATATTCCTTTATTTCAGGCTTTTTTTACTCATATTGCTTTAAAGTAACTGACACAAATTGATATACAATAACAAAACAAGTAGCTGTGGCCAATATGGACTAATTCAGAAATCACGATGATTGATTTCGTTTATGACTGCCATAATAGTCTGGACTTCACCTACTGTCGACATTTAATGACAAAAGTTTGTGATAAAACACATGTGGTATCTGGTGTTTTCAGCTTTATCAGTTTTTGTATACGCCAGAAAATATCCAAATATGTCATGTAATGTTTTGGGTTTTTCCCTAGATATGAACTACATGAAAATGTTTGACTTGTTTTCTTTTACAACTTTTTCGTCTCTTTTTTGAATAAGGATTTTTTTAAGGACGCGATGAACTTTACTGATTACGGTACAAAAACCGTGACTTGAATAAATGAAAAAATACAATTTGTAAATTAATACCAGATGATGATGGTGTGACTTAATCGTCTTTTTGTGTTAAGTTGATTATAATGGTGACACTACTCTGTTTGTATTTTTTTAAATTGAATATTTTCTTTATTCTGTGATCATTGGTCCAAAATATTATTTAACCTTAGAGAAAGAAAATTACATTTCTTTAGCTGTTGGCATTCAGAATTTGAATACAATATGTACAGACACAAGTATAGAATGATTATGATGCGTTGGATCTTAAGTCGTAAGATACCAATTAATAGACCATTCTATAGTTAAACACAAATTGACAGGTAAATGAAGGCATGCAAGTACAACATTCAAGTTTCCCATCTAACACTGGTGACGTCCTTCATCTTGAAGTGGTTAAAGGAAGGGAGTAAAATAAATGTTGGTAAATGATTTATATTAAATATTATAATATATTTAAGTGCTGTAATCAATGTTACCTTTTATAACTCTGGTTTAAGAACAATCTTTAGCAAATATCAATCTTAGTTTATGAGTAGGTTAATGAATACACAAAGAACTTCGAACATGAAAAGTGAACCTGTTCATTGTTTGGAATCAATCTCTTCTCATACGCGTAATTGGCCTTTATGCCTTTATGTTTAATACCACGTCGAGAGAATGTATACATTCCTGTACATACAGAGTGAAATCCCATTATCTTCTCTACCGCTGGCTGTAACATAAGTGTTGAATTTGACAACTACACCTCGTTGAAGGCAAACACATTTCCCGATTCATTTTCTGGATTACAATTCTTTTATCTGTCAAAGGTATTACTTTTCAGATGGCACTTGGCTTGCAGCAACTTGTCTGTGTTTAACCACGAAATTAAAGGGCGTTTTGTGATTCGTTAAAATGACAATACCTCTGATCTGAACAAAAGACGTATGAAGCAATACATGAGTAATTACAAAAATTGATGGCTGATTATAAATGAAGTGAAGTGGGTTTTTATTTCTAAACAAAATAACTCTTCAGACTGCTAAAGTGCTGATAATAAGCTGTTTTTATTTTGACAGTTCAGCACACTTTCCGGTAGTTGATGATAAACCTGACTTTTCAATGTTAAAAAGATGCTTAGTTATAATATTTGAAAAGAAGAAAGAAACGAGGTGTGTTTTTGTTTACTGTACACGCTTACATGTGTCCCGCCGCGGCAAAAGGGTGCAGTTGTCGGCTCCTACATGTTGCTCATTGTAGCATATCTGATGCATACAATTAGCATACAACAGATATGCTACAAGGAACAACATGTACGAGCCGACAACTGCACCCATTTGCTGCGGCGGTCCACATATTGTTTAATTAAAAAAATATCATTATTATTATTATTGCTACGAAAGAATGCAACATTTAAAAGGCGAAGAACTTAAAACGATTTACCTAATTTATATAACAACTTATTTGACAACTTATATAACAATATCACTAAACAATTGCTTATTAACAGTTGAGTGTAACAATTTATTAATAAAAGGATTTTTGAATATTTAAAGTTTAAACTATTATTTTAAAGATTCATGAAAGAGGAACAATTAAGTCATTATATAGTGTGCATATCCAGAGGTTATCAACCTTGGATTAAACTCAATTATGTTCTTATAATTGGTTCCAAACATTGAAAATAGATTGGATTAACCCTCGTCTAACCAAGCCTTTTTTGTAACACGTCTAACCAAGGGGGGGGGGGGTACAATCGCCTATTTTTTTTTATAGAACTGAACCCCCTATGAACTTGATTTTGCTACCAATAGATAGGTATGATCCAACGATACCAGAATCACACAAATCGACCAAGGTGTTGCGTAATTATGACGTCATAAATGTTTTTCAGGTCGAAAATCGGAATTTTGGCAACTACACGTTTTAATGACTAAGACATTGTATCACCTGCTTGTCACTCTTTAACAGATAAACATTCCATATGACCACTCAACTTGAGTATTGGAGTGACCTTAAAGAAGGCGGAGTCAAATCAAATTTGACCTAAAAATCACGTTTTTGACCCATTTGTGTTGTTACCCCTTTACTAGTACATGAGAAAATTGATCACATTCGGAGTTCCATTTCACACCCAACATGATTACCTATCAAATCTGACCATAAGTTTCCAGATATTTTTCTTATAAATTGACCTTTACATAAAAAAGTGGTAAAAATATTTTTATTCCAACTACATGTATATGAGCAACCGTGTATTGTCACCAAAATCAAAATGGTACTAAACAACGGATCTTCATCGGTTTTTTTTTGCATATAACGAAGGGAAATGATAATTCTAACAACCTCATAGCATAGGTGTTTTTTTCAAAATGCCGATTTAAAATTGTCAACATTGTATCTATGACCTATTCAGAAATCGACATTATCTACTTATTACCTCTTCTCTTTTTCTTAAACCGTGGCTCCCATATGCTTTTTTTCTTTTGGTATATTATTCAATAAGTGGTGAGTGCGTTCATAATTTAAAGCCTTTTCAAGAACAGGCAAATGATATCATACTTTTACTATCAAAACACTCTATACATTTCGCTTTTAGAGATTTCAATGGCATTCAAAGAGTATATATAGGATTAGTCCAGGTTGGTTTTGAAAGGAATAGATAGAATATAAATCAGGTAAGTATACCAACACTTCAGCTCACCAAATGAAATGGGTCAAACCTTTAAGTCAAACACGATGGGTACTTGTATTCCTGCTAAAGATTATGGCGGTATTGCTTCGGGCATTGCAATTAAAATGCCAAAACCCAGGGATTAAATTTCGCACTGATGCAAATCTGATTGAATGTAACGCTGTCTACTTTGGAATAAGCTTATATATGTTACGTGATACAACATGAGTGTGTACTTTGGCATCTTAAAGCATTATTCACAGGTGACACTCGTGTGATAGCTTTAATGGATTTACGATTGAATTGACATAGATAGGGGTGTGTGCTTTTGAATGAAGACATGTTTTAATTTGACCTCTCCTGTTAGAAATAGGTCGATGCTTATGATTTAGGGTGATTGATAAGTGAACCTCTTCTTTTAGGAAGCGATTACATAACAGTATGTATATATGTAGATACAAAACAAAACCCGATTTGTTTCAAATCGGATCAAAATTATAATAATTTGTTAGGTTTCTATTTTCTATAAAATGCACTTGCACTTGTGTTATAATCAAATATAATGCAATTATTGTTAACTAAATAGTACTTAATAGAGAGTGAAATTCTATTTTTTAGGAGTATGGTTTGTTATACAGTTAAGGTCAGGGTCAAGTAAACACATCCCATCCAAAATGTTAAGGTTAGGGTTAGTGCTAGGCGTTAGGGCAATATTATGGTCTTTTGATTAATTTTAGGGTTTGAGTACGGACTCTGCAACAAAAATTGTTGGTACACTGAAAATAAATATTAAGGTGAACATACGATTTTTCTCAAGTTAAACATAAACCGCATTTAATAACTGCTTCCTTCGCTACCAGGTAATGGTTTTTGTTGTTGTGTTTGTTTAGCTATTGGATGAGTCAATCTATCTATGTTTTTGAAATGTGTTTCTAATGTATTTGGCCTTCGTATTATGAACGAAAGTGATTTGAAAAAATGAAACTCCATAACTTCTATTGCGCTCTACAATTAGCAAAATACAGGAAAATTGAATGTATTCAATACATTCCTTTTAGCATCAATTTATTTTCTTTTGGCAAAAGAAATAGTTATCATAGAAGGGGTTTTATTATTGAACGTCTTTTTATGTCGTGACATTAGTATCTTTTGTATAAATACATGAAAATGCCTTTAATAGTTTAAGTACGTTAAAACATGAGTACTATTGTTATTCTTGTAAGAATGACTGAACTGGAAGGGAAGGAATATTAAGAGAGGACACACACACACATGATCAGCTGAGGTATGAATGGGTCGCACCTTTAAGTCAAAAAAGGTGAATACAGGGCAACTCGTGTGGCAGCAAACAACTGTGAAGGTATTGCTGCAGGCATGACAATGAAAATGACGAAATCTTGAGATAACATTTCGCACTGAAGCGTAAATGATTGAATTTAACACCTACCTACTTTGCAAGGAGGTATTACTTGCTACGCGATATTGCATGAGTGTACAATTGGAATCTTTTAAAAGTATGTTTGTGATATCTTTGACAGATTTACCTTGTCCTGATAGCTAGTAAGGACAAGTTGATGAATTGACCTCTTTTGTTAAATAGTTATAGATGTACATTTAAAATAGTGAACACATTAATCGTAGTTTGTTTTCAATTTATGTGAAAAATTAACTTGTATTATATTTCATTTTCAGAAAAGTACAATGTAGTAAAATGCTTTATAAGAAGGGTATTGCGATTTTCAGTGAGCTATCACACAAAACAGATTGAGTTATTGCATTTAGCCATAAAAGATAATTTTCCGGATTTTGTAGAGATTTTTTTTGTATACAACAAAAATCATGAATATTCAGTTCGAATGATCTTGCATTTATTGGATGGTATAGGCCTATCGGTCTTTGAAACATAATCATGATGTCTGAGCAGGTCCTCATTATTCTAATATAATATAATGAAAAGTGATGAAAATACTTGGAGATGAACATGTTCATACATATTTCTTATCATCATGATAATATTATATATTATAAAATGCTAAAAAAACCTCCAAGGCAAACAATACTTTAGCTTTTTTCTGAATTATTGCTATTTTTTTAATTGTTCATTTTTTTCAAAGACTGTAATGGGCCTGAAAGGAAAAAACAGAAATTAATTATCATGATAATTGATTTTGTTCATTACTGCCATGAGATTTTACTGTCCACATTTAATGGGAAAAGTTTGTGATAAAGCACATGTGATATGTGACGTTTACTTATACAAATTACGGTATACAAACCGTGACTTGAAGAAATACAATTTGAAATTTAACCCTAGATGGTGGTGGTTTCACTTTGTTTGGTGAGATGAAAATGGTGACATTGCTCTGTTTGAAATTATGTAAATATTAAATCACTCTTATTATCACCGGTCAATAAAATTTCAACTTTAGAGAAATTACATTCCTTTGTAGCTGTTGGCCTAATTTGAATGCAATGTGTACAGAAGTAAGTGTAGAATGATTTGGACGCGTTAGTAACTTTCGTACGGTGTAAGTCCCAAGACATCAATTCAACACAAATTGTCGAGTGAGCGTAAATGATTACACCAGAATGAACAAGTCACGTACCATGTTTACAATAAAAATGAAGGCATACATATACAACATTCAGGTCTTTCATCTTTAAACGCTTGTGATTTCCTCTATCTTGAGTTGTTAAAGGAGGAAAGTGAAATAAGTTTTTGTGATTGGTTTCTATTAGATATTTCATTAAGTGCAGTAATCAGTTTTAACCTTTTACATCTCTGGTTTGAGAACATTCTTTTGCAAATATCGATTTTATATATGAGCATGTTAATGAATACGCAAAGAACTTCGATCATATGAAAAGTGTTACAGTGAACCTGTGTATTATTTAGATTCAATCTCTTCACATAGACATAATTGGCTTTTATGCCTTTATTTATCTTCCATACCAAGTTGAGTGTATGTATACATTGCTGTATCTGCAGAGTGAAATCCCATTATCTTCTCTACCGCTGGCTGTAACTTAAGTGTTGAATTTGACAACTACACCTCCTTGAAGGAAAAGACATTTCCCGATTCATTTTGTGGATTACAATTCTTTTATCTGTCAAAGGTATTACTTCTCAGATGGCATTTGGCTTGCATTAACTTGTCTGTGTTTAACCACAAAATTAAAGGGCGTTTTGTGATTCGTTAAAAAGACAATGCATTTCGTCGGTCGCACCACATACTGTTCTATATGAAATTTTTGACTTTTTTGAGACAATTTGTCGGGATTGATATTTTGAATAGTTCTTCATATTTACCAAGTTACAGGATTTAGTTTAGCCTAATTAACAAGAAACAATTAATAATTTTTGGTCTCTTTGCGTTCTATTTAAATTTGACGTTTCACATACTGCGCTATATGCAAAAATTACGTACTAAAGTATAGCGTAAACAACGCATCACATACATATCTATATGGTGCGCTTTATGAACTTCGCGATGAAAAAAAATTCACATACAGATCTATATGAAATAGAACAGTTTGACATATTCAATTACTGTACTAAAAGATCGCTAAATGTAAAAAAAAAAGCGTTTCCACATACAGATCTGATCATAGGTCATGAATTGGTCATGCACATATGGGGGAGATGTAATATAAAATCTCATTCTTCGTAGTTTAATGTAATTTTATTCAAGAAGTTTAATACCTACTGCAACAAATTTGGTATGGTTATCTGGGCAATTTAATTATCTTTCAAATGCAAAAAATTTCAAGACAATTGAACAAATATTATGAGATCTATGGCTCAAAATGTTTCGAAAGTCGTCATGCCAAAAGTTGAAATCCTACAAGAATTATTTTTCACACATGTTTTAATGAAAGACAAATATACCTATCCATGTCCAAAAATTAATGGTAGGTGATATATTAATTATAGTTTGGTGAGGATAAACTTTGTCATTTACAATTATTTCCACTACTAGTTTCAAAAATGTTCAAAGGTCAAAATGTTCATGACAAGTTTCGTCGTAGATGAATAACAGTAATGACTTGTTGTAAATGCATAATACCGTAATTGCACGGATTAACAGTAACAAATAAACCAAAGTCTATCGGATCAGGTTAATTATTGAGATAATGCATATTTGATCACCCTGTATACCAAAAATGCAGCACAATGGCCATAGTAAGCAGAATTTTGAATGTAACTTGTCTCAAGCATTGTCAACTATTGCTAAGATATATAAAGAACTCACCGAATAGCCTATGGAGGCATACAATCCTTTTGAAATGTATATGGTTTTAACCACCCTGTATATTTCACCGTATGGATATTAAGTGAAAAGTTCTATTTTCTTATTGAGAGCCCTGTGTTTTATCAATATAAATCCATACCTGTTTTGTTTTATGTTGATGGCTGTGTAGAATAAAAGAGGTCTATGAAGAGAGTAAAATTAACACATTTTTTTAGTTACACCCTGTATAATGTCAGTATCATTGTA
>JXSR01S001098.1:54124-74815 GCA_000969725.1 Ophiothrix spiculata | reverse complement strand
TTTCAATTCATGTGAAAAATTAACATGTATTGTATTTCATTTTCAGAACAGTACAATGTAGTAAAATACTTAATACGAAATGTATTGCGATTTTTAATGAGCTATCACACAAAACAGACAATATCACTAAACAATTGCTTATTAACAGTTGAGTGTAACAATTTTTTGATAAAAGGATTTTTGAATATTTAAAGTTTTAGTTAAATTAAGTAAAATTGAAGACAACATCAGAAACTTGAATTTACTTTGATAGATAGGTTTTGACACTTCACTTTGTTTCTATAAGTTTAAAGTGCCGAACTATTATTGAAAACATTCATGAAAGAAGAACAATTAGAATTAATTCATTATATAGTGTGTATATCCAGAGGTTATCAACCTTGGATTAAACTCATTCTTGGTTCAAACATTGAAAATAGATAGGATTAACCCTCGTCTAACCAAGCCGTTTTTATAACACGTCTACCCAAGGGGGGAAGGGGGTTATAACCGCCTCAATTTTAAGAACAGAACCCTCTATGAACTTGGTTTTGCTGCCAATAGATAGGTATGATCCTCCCCTATCCAAAGATACCAGAACCACACAAATCGACCAAGTTGTTACGTAATTATGACGTCATAAAGGTCTTTTAGGTCGAAATGGTCACCAAAATCAAAATCTTACTAAACAACGGATCTTCATCGGGTTTTTTGCATATAACGAAGGGAAATGATAATTCTAACAGCCTCATAGCATGCGTATTTTTTAAAATGGCGATTTAAAATTTTTAACATTGTATCTATGACCTAATCAGAAATCGACATTATCTACTTATTACCTCTTCTCTTTTTCTTAATCCGTGGCTCCCATATGCTTTTTTTCTTTTGGTATATTATTCGATAAGTGGTGAGTGCGTTCATAATTTAAAGCTTTTTCGAGGACAGGCAAATGATATCATACTTTTACTATCAAAACACTTTATACATTTCGCTTTTAGAGATTTCAATGACTTTCAAAGAGTATAGTTTATTAAAGGTTGGTTTTGAAACAAATATTGGCCGTGAATACAATAAACATCAGGTGAGGATACAAACACTTCATTTCACCATATGAAATGGGTCAAACCTCTAAGTCAAACACGATAGGTACTGAGGTAGCTTGTATTCCTGCTAAAAGATTGTGGTGGTATTGCTTCGGGCATTGCAATTAAAATGCCAAAACCCAGGGATTAAATTTCGCACTGATGCATATCTGATTGAATGTAACACTGTCTACTTTGGAATTATATGTTACGTGATACAACATGAGTGTATACTTTGGCATCTTAAGCATTATTCACAGATTACACTCGTGTGATGATAGCTTCACGGATTGACAGTTCGATAGGTGTATGTGCGTTTGAATAAAGACAAGTTTCAATTTGACCTCTTATCTTAGAAATAGGTCGATGCTTCTGATTTAGGATGAATTGATATTGTAAACCTCTTCTTTTAAAAAGCGATTACATAACAATATACATGTAGTTTCTATGTGAGCGAACAAAATGCACGTGTACTTAAGTGCTTTTATTAAATATAATGCAATTATTGTTAACTAAATATTACTTAATAGAGAGTGAAATTATATTTTTACCTCAGTCTGAAAATGGTTGTAATATATAGGTGAGGAATTTTACAACTTTGGTGTCTTCCGGGAAATACGATTTCATGATGTATTTGTTTGATCAATTTATTTTCTTTAACAAAATACTAATAATCAGTTATCATAGAAGGTTTGATAATTGAACATCTTTTTATGTCGAGTAAACTTAAATGATATTTGAAACATACATTATGCATTTTATCAGATAGAAGAGTGCGTAACATTAGCATCTTTTGTATAACTACATGAAAATACCTTTAAATGTCGAAGTGCGTTATATTATGAGTAATATTCTTGTAAAAATGGCTGAACTGGAAGGAAAATCAAGAGAAGACACCCACACATCAGCTCAGGTATGAATGAATCGCACTTTCAATTCAAAAAGGTGGACACAAAGAAACTCGTATGGCAGCAAACAACTGTGACGGTATTGCTGCAGGTACAATACAAATGCCGAAATCTTGAGATTACATTTCGCTCTGAAGCGTAAATGAATGAATTTAACACTTACCTTCTTGGTAATGAGCTATTGCATGTTACGCGATATTGCATGAGTGTACAATTGGCATCTTAAGTATTATTATGTGATATCTTTAACAAATTTACATTGGCCTGACAGGATAGGTATCTGTGTTTTTGAGTAAGAATAAGTTGATGAGTTAACCTCTTTTGGTAGATACAGATGAATCCAAATGCCAAATAGTTACAGATGTACATGTTTAAAAAGTGAACACGATAATCGTACTTTGTTTTCTATTTAAGTGACAAATTAATTTGTATCGTATTTCATTTACAGAACAGTACAATGTAGTAAAATACTTAAGAAGCAATCTATTGCGATTTTAAATGAGATATTACACAAAACAGATTGAGTTATTGCATTTAGCCGTAAAAGATCATATTTTGTGCGATAAAAATCATGAATATTTAGTTCAAATGAACTTGAATTTATTAAATGGTAGATCGGTTTTTGAAACACAATCCTGATGTCTGAACAGGTCCTCATTATTCTAATATAATATTAAGAAAATACTTTGAGATGAACATGTTTATTCATATTTCGTACTATATAAAATGCTGAAAACTCAGAAAGAAGTAAAATAGTTTTGAATGTCCCTGTTTTTTGATAGTCATTTGGGTATCATCTTAAAGAGAAAACAGTATACTCTCTAAATGTAAAAGAGTGAATTTCCACTCTTTGGAGAAGTTAAACGCAGGACAATACGTTTTTGAGTGGAAAATCACTCTAAAAGAAGTGAAAGGGGATTTTTGATGACAATCTTCCACTCATTTGGGAGTGAAAATTTAACTTTCACACTCATTTTAGAGTGAACATTTTCCACTCGAAAACGGATTGTCCTGCGTTTAACTCCCTTCACTCCTTTTTGAGTGAATTTTCACTCTTTCCACTCGTTTTACATTTAGAGAGTACATTTTTAAAGGGATTAAAATAGAGTCAGTCTGTAGAAAATAGCCCCACCCGCTGACTGACTGCATTGTTCTAAATTTAAGATGTTTTTACAGGATTGAACATGTTGAACATAGAACACAATGACTATTATAATGCTACTTAAGGTCTTCTATTGAGATCAGTGAAAGTGATATACATGTAAATCCAACAAAGTGTTTCCAGGCTAGATATATCAGAAAAATACCACTATCTAAGTTGATCGTCTACGCTAGCCTCATTTAGTAATTGTTTTCTATACAATGCAATCTACATCAGCAAAATCCAAACCGTTGCAGATATCTATTCAATGGTTTTATGTATTTGATTAGACAGTTTTGCTTCTAAATTAAAATGGTGTAACACAACACAGTGATCAAGATTATTGATTCTCGAAAATAAAAAGAGCCTCCATAATTGACCTTAAATGACATAAAAGGAAGACTTCGAAGTTTTATCGATATTATCACTTAAAAGTTGTTAAGTTGTGTCACATTTCCGTAAGTTGTTTAAAAGGGGGGGTCCATATGGACCCAACACCGAAAAAGCGCTTTCGCAAAAGAATTTTACGTTGAAACTCTAACAACAGGTAAAACACGTCAAAAGAACTAAATCAGGAATAAAAAATCGAAAATCAGCCAAACGATTTTAAAATGGCGACCAAAAAACAATTTTTCGTTTCGCGTCAAAATTTTCCCGCCAAAAATTTGAAACTCATTTGTCTATGGAATTTTTCAATACAATTTGGCTCATATTCTCAGTATGTAAGTACAAATACATTTCTGAAATAAAATTTTTAAAAAGTGGTTCGGTTACGATTTTATGGGCAAAATTGAAGAGCACCCTCGAAAATGCTAATTAGCATGGGAAGGTGTGGGTCAATTTGAATTTGTTGCCACCAAGTGAAGCGTATGTTAAAGTTAGACAAATACATAGAAGGGCGATGAAAAATTACTTTGCGTTTTTTGCACTGACGCGCAAAAACCATATATGGTCAGGAACATTTGGTTTCACTTAAAAGTGTTAATTTGGGAAAAATATACATATCTAAGTGTACTATTTACGTAACTGTAATTATTCTTTTTGAGTTGATTATGAGGGAACAAGGGATATCGTCAATAATTTGTTTTGAAATGATCACAAAAAAGCTGAACGTAGAAAACAGTCTGTTTCACACTCAAAATCATCCGTACCGCCTTCATTAAACCAAACATAGGAATGAAAGAAAACTCAAACTTTGTATATAAATTTGTGGAATCTCCTCTTCTCCTATTCACGTATTTTCAGATGGTAAATAGTGAATTTGGTTCTACAAGTAAAACATCGTCTGAACAAAAAATCATTTCTGATTCAAATCATATTGAACTTTAACCTTTAGATGGTCCACTCATTTTTTCATGAGTTAGCTGTCATATCTTAGACTAATCAGAAGTTTTGTTGCATAAAATAGTCAAAAACACTTTAATGTTCGTACTTTATTTAATGAAAAGTATTATAGTCTGCTTATTACGTATTTTGCCCCTTAAAGCAATTCTATAAATTGATAAAATGAAGCGCTCCTGTCACCCATGACTTAAAGAACCTATAAAAAATCGAACATTTATATACACTAAAAATAAGGAGCTGTGGCCAAAAAGGACAAAGTCAGCCATCATGATAATTAATTTCGTTTATTACTGCCATTAGATTCTACACGTGATAAACTTTATTGATTATGGTACACAAACCGTGACTTGAAATACAATTTGAAATTAAATACGCCAGAATATGAACATCCCAACTCCAATAGCTCCCTTTTGTTAATTATATTTATAAAATGTAAATGCATACAAACTCTGAGAATGCTATTACATCACTAAAATAGCATTTCCATGTCAATATCCTAATCATAGTGTCACATTTGACAGTGTAGTTGAGTTTTTTAGACATTGTTAGATCATTATTATAGTACATAGTTGCTATATTTCAACAGCCATTACAAGAAAACCCCAACTCCATGAGCTGCCCTCTGCAACTATATGCTAGAAAAATTATTTAACAATGTCTAAAAAAGTCAACTACAAGCTCAAATGTGACGCTTTGATTGGGATAAAGACAAGGAAATGCATTTTAGTAATTTGAAAGCATTTGCAGAGATTTGTAGGCATTTATATTTTTAAGAACTTTTACAGAAGGGAGCTATTGGAGTTGGGATGTTCTTATTCTGGCGTATTCAATTTCACCCTAGATGGTGATAGTTTCACTTTATTTCTGTTTGGTGAGATTGTAATGGTGACATTGCTCTGTCTGAAATTCTGAAAATATTGAATCTCTCCTTATTCAATCACCGATCAATAAAGTTTTAACTTTACAGAAGATAAATTACATTTCTTTGTACCTGTTGGCATATATTTGAATACAATCTGAATATGTACAGCAGCAAGTGTAGAATGATTTGGACGCGTTTAGAACGTTTGGACGGTTTAAGTCCAAAGACATCAATTCAACAAAAATTGTCGAGCGCGCATAAGTGATTACATTGTAAATTTGGTGTTTTGAATTTAAACATTTCCTTGTACACTTAATTTGACACTTTTTCAGTAGAAATGTGTTTTAGAAAAATTTAGTTCATTTGATAAGATTGTCAAAATCATACATTATATATTGAAAGTTACATCATTATGTATACATGATCCCATTTTAAAATACATGCTTGGTTTTCAAACACTAATCAAAACACTAGTTTGCCCATACTTTCTAAACATGTCTAATATCTAATTACAATCTAAACATAAGACTCTTCAGCAGAAAAAATATTGAATATTGAATACACTGTTTTCAATGAGCAAATGTTATTTGAAATTTAAGAAAGAGTCGGACATGCTTAAGTTGTAATAATGTTTAGCTACCTAAACACTGTACATCAGAATGGACAAGTCAAATACCATGTTTAAAAGTGAATAAAGTCATACAGATACAACATTCAAGTCTCTCATCTAAGGCTTGTGGTTTCCTTAATCTTGAAGTTGTTAAAGGGAGAAAGAGAAACAAACTTTGGTGATTGGTTTCAAATAGATATCATAAAAAGTGCACTAATCAGTTTTTAGGTTTTTTAATCAGCTTTTACATCATTGGTCTGAGAACGTTCTTTTGCAAATATCGATCTGACATGTACATGTATAGGAACAGGTTAAAGAATACACAAAGAACTTCGGTCATATGAAAAGTGTTAAAGTGAAAGTGAACCTGTTAAATATTTGGATAAATCTCTTCACAAAGACATAATCTGCTTTCATGCCTTATCTTCCATACCAAGTTGAGTGTATGTATACATTGCGGTATCTGCAGAGTGAAATTCCATTATGTCTCCTACCGCTGGCTGTAACTTAAGTGTTGTATTTGACAACTACACCTCCTTGAAGGAAAAGAAATTCCACGATTCATTTTCTGGATTACAATTCTGTTATTTGTCAAAGGTATTACTTCTCAGATGGCACTTGGCTTGCATCAACTTTTCTGTGTTTAACCACGAAATTAAAGGGCATTTTGTGATTCATTAAAAGGAAATAAATTTGATCTGAACAAAAAAAATTAAAGCAATACGTGAGTAATTACACAAATTGATGGTTGGTTACAAATGAAGTGAAGTGTTTTTTATTTCTAAACAAAATAACTCTTCAGACTGCTAAAGCGTTGATAATAAGTTGTTTTTATTTTGACAGTTTAGCACATTTTCCGGTAGTTGATGATAAACCTGACTTTTCAACGTTAAGGATATGATTAGTTATAATATTAAAAGAGAAGAAAGAAACGAGCTGTGTTTTGTTTACTGTACAAACTTATATTGTTTAATGTAAATAAAAAATATTATTGCTAAGAAAGCATGCAGTTAACATTGTGTGAAAGGATCACGCGAAGAAGTTAAAAGGATTTATCTTAAGGCTATGTGAAAAAAATCATCACACATAAACCTATGTCCCTTTTAATAATAATAATAACAGACATTTATAAAGCGCCCTACAAAGATCACAGCGCTGTACAAAATACATACAGAAATACTTACAGATGCAACTAATATAGGAATACTTTTGAAAATTCATACATGTACAAATAATTATATAACAATGATGGTAAAATAAACAGGCATTTAAAAGACGCACTTTTATTTATATAACAACCTATTTAACAACTTATAATAATGTATTTAACTAAACAATTGCTTATTAACAGTTGAGTGTAACAATTTTCATAACACAATTGATACAAGCATTTTTGAATATTTAAAGTTTTTGTTAAATTGGTAGAAATGACGATGATTAAGAATTAGCACTATGATGAACATCTTATCAAAAGATAACACTTTGTTTACTAATATTTCAATCTATTGTTATAAAGATACATTATTTTTATTCAAACTTTCATCTTTTTATCGATATGATCATTGTAATTGTTCTATATTCCACAAACTTATCGGTAAAATTCAGAATGAGTGGTTCTTTACTACTTGTCCTCTCATACTGACTTGACAACAATACCTTGACTTGAATAAATGAAGAAATACAATTTGAAATAATGGTGATGGTTTCACTTTGTTTTGGTGAGATGATAATGGTGACATTGCTCTGTTTGAAAATTTGTAATTATTGAATGTCTCCTTATTCTATTAACACCTGTAGAAACAAGTGTAGAATGATTTCCAAGTCCCAAGATATCGAATCAACACAAATTGTCGAGTGCGCATAAATGACTACATCAAAATGAACAAGTCACGTACCATGTTTACAAGTAAATAAGGCATACAGATACAACATTCAGGTCTTTCATCTTTAAACGCTTGTGATTTTCTCAATCTTGAGTTGTTTAAGGAAGAAAGTGAAATAAATTTCGGTGATTGGTTTCTATTAAATATTTTAACAAGTACAGTAAACAAAAAGATCTGAAGCACTATGTGACTAATTATACAAATTGACGGTTGATTACTAATGAAGTGAAGTGTTTTTTTTATTTAATATTTCTAAACAAAATAACTCTTCAGACTGCTAAAGTACTGATAATAAGCTGTTTTTATTTTGACAGTTTAGCACCCTTTCGGGTAGTTAATGATAAAGCTAATTTTCAACGTTAAGGAGATGCTTAGTTATAATATTTGAAGAGAAGAAATAAATGAGATGTGTTTTGTTTACTGTACAAGCTTGTATTGTTTAATTAAAAATATATTTTATTATTATTGCTACGAAAGCATGCAACATTTAAAAGGCAGTCAACATTGTGCGAACGAATCACACGAAGAACTTAGACGGATTTACTTAATGTATCTTAAGGCTATATGTGAAAAACATCATGCCACAAAAACCAATGTCTCTTTTCTTTATATAACAACTTATTTAACCACTTATATAATAATAGACTAACAATATCACTAATTAATTGCTTATCAACAGTTGAGTGTAACAATTTTCATAACACTATTGATACAAACATTTTTGAATATTGTATTTTTTTGTTAAATTAAGTACAATTGAAGGCTACACCAGAAATTTGAATTTACTTTGATAGGTAGGTTTTGACACCTTACTTTATTTTCTATGAGTTTTTAATTGCCGACCTATGATTAAAAAAGTTACGTGAAGGAGTAACAATTAGAATTAAGTAATTATATAGTGGGTATATCCAAAGGTTATTAACTTTGGTTTAAACTCGTTCATGTTCTTACAATTGGTTCAAAACATTGAAAATACATTGGATTAAAAGAAGATATCAAGACTTTCCGATCATGCCTTGCTTCAAATTATTAATTTTTGTATGTGTTTTATTGAGAGGGTCTAGTGAAGAAACACATCTGAAATGCAAAATTGGGACGAGGTCTGCTTATTGTAATATGTTTCGTGACTAAATCCTTTCAATACAACCCGTACAATATCCCACAGGAAGCAATGCATGAAGGGAAGGTCCTGATATTAAATATGAGCTACCGATATGACATATCTCTGGTTCAGAGCTGAAAAGTCTTTTATAACAATATTATACCATTACTCAGCACTGATAACTATCTGGCTCTCCTAAATACTAGAATCTACCCTAGGATTTTGTATCAAATTCACATGTTACTCCGGGAGGATAGAACTCTGTATGGAACAGCTGCTTTAAAGATTGTCTGAGGACCAACTGTTATCATTTTAAAATTACTAAAATGTCATTCAATGTAAAGCTAGTATTTCTGGGCCTGAACCTGGTATTTCTCGAAATGTATTTTATAATTAAAATCAAGCTCCTCAGAGCTAGTATGCCATTCTCTGATCGCAGATATATGCAATGGTGGTTTAAGTTCCACTCTTTCTTTGAATCCAAAGCATGTTTTCTTTTCCCTTTCACAGTCTTCTCGAATAGAACATTGAAAATTGGTCGAAGAAATTACAATGGTTAACTCTTGTTATAGGGAGCGATTTTCACAAACATATTATACGGAGGGGGGGGGGGGGGGGTTGTTGCAATCCCCCTATTTTTTTTATAGCGAGTCCTATGGATAGGTATCAGTCCCCTCTTTCCATTGATACCAAAATCAAGGTCATCCGTAAATGTATGACGTCACTGTGACGTCATAATTACCAAAATGTTAAAAATTTGCATTTGTACGGAAAATATAGGCAAAAATCAAAATTTTCAAAAATATTTTAGGAATATCCGATTTTCATGCGTTATTTTGCTAAATATTGTAGATACTAGTTTTACTTAAATACAGAGTTTGAAATGGATATTTGCTATATAAATGACTAAAAGAAACCTTTTTAGAATCACGGAGTTAAACCAACCCCCGCTGACCTCCGAACTTTGAACGGACACTGTATCCCCCCTGAAGGCGGCAGGGTCGAATTTTTTTCACTAAAATAAGCGGAAAGGATGAACTTAGAGATACACCAAGTCGAGCGGCAGAAAAAAATTCGGTAGGGGGGGGGTTGATGCAACCCCCCCCCCACTTCGTAGAACTAGGGTTAAGAATATGACATATAATTTAGCACTATGATGAACATCTTGTCAAAAGATAACACTATATTTCAATCTATTGTTATAAAGATACATTACTTTTATTCAAACTTTCATCTGTTATCGTTATGATCATTATAATTCTATTATATTCCAAAAAATTATCAGAATAAGTAGTTCTTTACTACTTGTCTTTTCATAGTGACTTGACAACAATACCTACGGACAAATCCGATGGTAACGGTAAGCACTAATGTTTAAAAACAGAATGATTAACACTTGGTTATCTAAACACTAGATTCTGCCACATAACACATGAAATCTTCTTAAAACACAAAATACTTATTCTGCACTTAAATCAAGGTCAATGAATATAAGATATCAAGCTTTTAAGTACGTTGCTATGTACGTGAGTAATGGGATGTAATTTCTTTGAAGAAACTGGCCTAAATTCTTCCCAACAATTATTTACCTACATATTTTTTACATGAATCGAAAGAACATGGTAACAGCATTTAATATAACCTACAAGTAGTGTTCCATGGTTTTGAGGAATATTCGAGAAAATTGCAATTCTTAACCTACTTAAATTTTTACCGCCGGCGGCAAAAAATGGTGTGAAAACAGTGTTTCTAGTTTTGACATTTAAAAATAACCTGTTTCTACTCCTGTGATGGGCTAGACTAGCTGCTAGTCTCTATATACCCAAGCCCAGAAATTAATCATTAATATAGGCCTACATGTGCAAATCAATACACCCACAGATTGCTTTACAAAATGTGTTTACCCATAGCATGGAAATAGTAGATGGCATAGTACATGGGGGCACTGCACTGCACACCAATACATCAAGATTCAATGCACAACAATGCACTGATGTAATTGGTCAGAAAAACCAGTCACTGTATGTAAGCCTCAGACACAATATACCTTCATTCCCACATAATGTTATTTTAATGGTTATTATACTGCCTAACACCAAATTCTACACAGTCCTAAGTCAAATAGGAGAAAAAGTGTGGTTAGACAGTTGTGATATGAATAGACAGGTGTTAGGTAAATTGAAGTGTGTACTGCATGGTAATGGTCAATCATGATAAAGTTGTGTTTTGGGTATTAGGCTAATTGGAGTTGTCTTATCAAAAGTCATTTAAGGACAGGCTTTGTATCATAATTGTGTCTATGTCTGGATAAAAGTATTTCAGAATGGGAAATGAACTAAGTAAACATAAAATAATTGGGTATGAAGTAAGTGAAAATAGAGTAAAACAACAGGGGATTATAGGAATTTCAGAATGGGATATTGATATTGATATGAAATATTAGTGAAAATAGACAATAAATGCCTTGAATCAAGGCTAGTGATGGGCAAACAAATTATTTTTGATATAATTGTTTCTCTTTTAATGTATTAAATTATCTTAAGGAGCTTTATTTGATCTTTTATCTGGTAAATCCATCTTAGGTACATTTTAGGTATTTTAGGATTTAGGAAACACAGGATAGTCACACCACCATCAAAGAATGATATATTGTAAATTAATTCTCTCTCAATTTGAGCCATTTCTGTGTAATTGTTTGTACTTTTTGATTTACTACACTTTTAAGCTTTATTTCTAACATTTTCATAAGTATTTTAATTCTAAGTGAAATCTAGGCTAGTACGTTTAAGACTGATGATGATATATGAAAGATCCAACCGGGTAAAGGAGCTCATTAAGATAGAAAAATGTTTTAAATAGTCATTTCAGCATTGTATCTATGACCTTTTCAGAAATCGACATTATCTATTTATTACCTTCTCTGTTTATTTGTTCTTAAACCGTGGCTCCCATATGCTTTTTTTCCTTTGGTATCTTATTCAATAAGTGGTGAGTGCGTTTATAATGTAAAGCTTTTTCAAAGGACAGGCAAATGATATCATACTTATACTATCAAAACACTTTATACATTTAGCTTTTAGAGATTTCCATGAAATGCAAAGAGTATAGGTTTAGTCCAGGTTGGTTTTGAAAGGAATAATGGCCGCATATAGAATAAAAACCAGGTGAGGTACCACATTTCAGCTCACACAATGAAATGGGTGAAATCTTTACTGAGGTAGCTTGTATTCATGCAAAAAGATTGTGGTGGTATTGCTTCGGGCATTGCAATTAAAATGCCAAAACCCAGGGATTAAATTTCGCACTGATGCAAAATCTGATTGAATGTAACACTGTCTACTTTGGAATAAGCTGATATATGTTACGTGATACAACATGAGTGTATACTTTGGCATCTTAAGCATTATTTACAGATGACACTCGTGTGATAGCCTTAATGGATTTACGATTGAATTGACATATAGGTGTGTGTGCTTTTGAATGAAGACACATTTTAATTTGACATCTCCTGTAAGAAATAGGTCGATTCTTTTGGTTTAGGGTGAATTGATAAATAACCTCTTAATTTAGGAAGCGATTACATAACAATATACATGTAGTTTCTATGTGAGCGGGAAAAAAATGCACGTACACTTAAGTGTGTGTGCTTTTGAATAAAGACAAGGTTTAATTTGACCTCTCCTGTAAGAAATAGGTCGATTCTTTTGATTTAGGGTGAATTGATAAGTAAACCCCATATTTTAGGAAGCGATTACATAACAATATACATGTAGTTTCCATGTGGGCTTAAGTGCTTTTATCAAATATAATGCAATTATTGTTAACTAAATAGAGAGAGAAATTCTTGTTTACCTTAAATGACTGTAATAATAGATGAGGCAATACGATTTCATGATGTATTTGCTTGATCAATTTATTTTCTTTGGCAAAATACTAGTAATCAATTATCATAATAGAAGGGGTTTTATAATTGAACATCTTTTTATGTCAAAAACGGTTCTCTCTACCAAATGATGTTTGTAACATACATTTTACCAGATAGAATAGTGCGTAACATTAGCATCTCTTGTATAACTACATGAAAAAGACTTTAATAGTCAAAGTGCGTTATAACATGAGTAATATTCTTGTGATGGCTGAACTGGAAGGAAAATCAAGAGAAGACACCCACACATCAGCTCAGGTATGAATGAGTCGTACTTTCAAGTCAAAGAGAAACTCGTGTGGCAGCAAACAACTGTGACGGTATTGCTGCAGGTACAATACAAATTCAGAAATCTTGAGATTACATTTCGCACTGAAGCGTAAATGATTGAATTTAACACTTACCTACTTTGCAATGAGGTATTGCATGTTACGCGATATTGCATGAGTGTACATTTGGCATCATTGGCATTAATTATTATTATCTTTAATAGATTTACATTGGCCTGACAGTCATAGATGTATGTGCTTTTGAGTAAGGAAAAGGTTGATGGAATATAAAATAATACACACTTCAGCTCACCAAATGAAATGGGTCAAACCTTTGAGTCAAATACGATGGGTACTGAGGTAGCTTGAGTTCCTTCAAAAAGATTGTGGTGGTATTGCTTCGGGCCTGGCAATTAAAATGCCAAAGCATGGTATTACATTTCGCACTCATTCAAACACTGTCTACTTTGGAATAAGCTTACATAATGTTACATGATACAACATGAGTGTATTATTCACAGATGACACTCGTGTGTATGGAGCACATTTTAAAATAACCTCTCCTGTTAGAAATAGGTCGATGCTTTTGATTTAGGATGAATTGATAAGTGAACCTCTTGTCTTATAGCAATATACATGTAGTTACCAAAAACCGATTATTTTCAAATCGAATCAAAATTCCCGGCTATTTATTGTTGATCACAGTATAGTCTAAGTGTGTTATCACATGGGTTTGATTGAATGAGTCAACTAGAAGCAAAATCAAGAGAAGGCAACCACACTTCAGCTCAGCTCTAAAATGGGTTGAACCTTCAAGTCGAACAAGGTGGATACAAACGTACTCGTTTGGCAGTAAACTAATGTGACGTATAATTGCTTGGGTAGTGTCAATGAAAATGCCGATATCTAGGGATTGCATTTCGCACTGAGGCGTATCTGATTGAATTTAGCATTATCTATTTGGTAATGAGCTCTTGCATGTTACGCGATATTGCATGAGTGTACAGTTGGCATCTTAAGTATTATTCACAGGTGACACTTATGTCATATCTTTAACAGATGTACCTTGTCATAAGAGTCAAATGGTTGTTTGTGCTTTTGAAAAGTTGATGGACGACTGTAAAAATTGAACACGTCAATCATATATAGTTTGTTTTCAATGAAAGGGAAAATAACTTGTGTTGTATTTAATTGTTAACAGAGTACAAAGTATTAAAATATTGAAATACTAATTAAAGAACATGAGCTATCACACAAAACAGATTGAGTTAAAGCATTAAATGCTTTAAAATATAATTTATCCGATTTTGGTAGAGATCATGCTCTATGCGGTAAAAATCATGAATATTTAGTTCGAATGACCTTGAATTTATTAGATAGTAAATCAGTTTTTGAAATCCAATTCTTAAGTCTGACCAGACCCTCAATATTTTTTTAATATATAATCATGAATATTTACAATAAAATGGGATGGAAATATTTAGAGTTGAACATGTTCAGACATATTTCTTATTATGTTATATTATAACATACTGAAAGATATACCTCAAGATAAGACAGTACATAATCTCATCTTCTGAAAAATGTGTCTTAAGAACTGTTATGCGCCTGAAAAGAGAAAAGAGACATTGATTATTTTATCACGGCAAGATAGGAATTAAGCTATGTAAAGTTATCTTTCAAGCCCGAGAGTTACTTTAATTTCGCTAATTTGTCTTTGAAAGACTCAGCAAGTCGACTGTAGATGATATCAAAATAGTTTGTAGCCTTACAATATGTCTATCAATATTCTTAAATGTTCTTTTACAAACAGGCACATTTCTAACTGTAAGGGTATGAGGCGCAAAATCAAAAGTAAATTATTGTATCTTCGGGATTTTTCAAAATGAGCTGCTGTTATAATCCTAATGTTGGCAACATATGGATAACTTTAAACTATTAACATAATTGATAAAATAGAAAGAAGTAAATAGATGTGAATGCCCGAGCTTTTTGATAAGTCATATTTGGAGTCAACTTACAGAGAAAACAGCTTACATTTTTAACGGAATTAAAATAGAGGCAGCGCACAAATTGGACTTGCTGCAGTGTCCTAATTATTGAGATGTTTTTATAGGATTGTACATGTTGAATATAGAACACAATGACTTATTATTAAGCTACTCAAGGTCTTCTGTTGAGATCAGTAACAATGATATTCATGTAAATCCAACAAAGTGTTTTCGGTTAGATATATACAAAGTATTACCTTCCCTGTGTAATTTATTTATATTGTTATAAACAAGTATCACATTTAATATAGCCTTTATTCATAAGCACGGGATAAACTTTACTGATTACTATACACAAACCGTGACTTGAATAAATGAAGAAATATAATTTGAAATTTAACCCTAGATTGTGATGGTTTCAATTTATAACTGTTTGATGAGATTATAATGGTGACATAGCTCTGTTTAAAATTTTGAAAATATTGAATATCTCTTATTATCACAGGTCAATAAAGTTTCAACTTTAGAGAAAGTACATTTCTTTTGTAGCTGTTGGCATAATTTGAATGCAATATGTACAGAAATAAGTGTAGAATGATTTGGACGCGTTAGTAACTTTCGGACGGTTTAAATCAATTCAACACAAATTGTCGAGTGCGCATAAATGATTACATCAGAATGAACAAGTCACGTTCCATGTTTACAAGTAAATGAAGGCATACAGATACAACATTCAAGTTTTCTATCTAACGCTTGTGGTTTCCTCAATCTTGAAGTTGTTAAAGGAAGAAAGTGAAATAAGTTTTGGTTCTATAGATACGTATTTTAATAAGTGCAGTAATCACTTTTTACCTTTTAATCTCTGGTTTGAGAACATTCTTTTGCTATACGCAAAGAACTTCGATCGTATGAAAAGTGTTACAGTGAACCTGTGTATTATTTAGAATCAATCTCTTCACATAGACGTAATTGGCTTTTATGCCTTTATTTATGTTCCATACCAAGTTGAGTGTATGTATACATTTCTGTATCTGCAGAGTGAAATCCCATTATCTCTCCTACCGCTGGCTGTAACATAAGTGTTGAATTTGACAACTACACCTCCTTGAAGGAAAAGACATTTCCCGATTCATTTTCTGAATTACAATTCTTTTATCTGTCAAAGGTATTACTTCTCAGATGCCACTTGGCTTGCATTAACTTGTCTGTGTTTAACCACGAAATTAAAGGGCATTTTGTGTTTCGTTGAAAAGACAATACATTTGATCTGAACAAAAACAATTGAAGCAATACGTGAGTAATTACACACTTTGATGGTGGTTTTTTTTTTCTAAACAAATGAATTCTATCCAAAGGATGAGGATGATTTAAAATGTAAACTTACTGATTTGACTGCTTGTATTGCCAACATTGACAATTTCATGGTTAACAACACTCTCCAACTTAACCAAGACAAAACTGAATTTATTGTTTTTGCATCCCCTCGCATTCTCCCAAAGTTATCAAACATTACCATTGAGCTTGGAAATACACAGATTTATTCATCGGCCACGGTAAAAAACCTTGGTGCCATCTTGGATGGTAGTCTGAAAATGACTGACCATATCAATTCGATTTGTAAATCTGTGAATGTCCATCTCCGAAACTTGTGGCGTATTCGTCGCTTTATTACATTCGATGCTTGCCACAATGCTATCAGAGGGTTGGTCCTTTCACGTCTCGATTACGCCAACTCCCTTTTGTTTGGAGCACGGGAAGCTGATCTAACACGTTTACAGCGCCTGCAGAATAAAGCTGCTAGATTGGTTTTCAGTTGCGGTAGGGACCAGCCCTCTGCACCATTGTTGAACAGTTTACTTTGGCTACCAGTCAAGCAACGTATTAGCTACAAGTTACTGATGTATGTTTTTAAATGTATTCATTCCACCGCTCCAAGTTATCTTGTTGAACTCATTCATCTTCTGAGAAGTCAATCAACGCATGAATACAGGGCTCGGCTTCGTTCCTCTTCAGATCTCACCCGCCTTTCTATTCCCAGATCTTTTAAGACCGCTGGCGATTCTTCATTCATTGATTGTGCTCCTTGGTTGTGGAACGAGCTTCCTATTGATCTGAAAGAGGCAATATCTATCCCTGTGTTCAAGCGGTTGCTTAAACACACTTGTTTCCTGTGTAGATTTGCTTGTGTTTTTCCATTTGTTTTTTTTTTATCCTTTTTCTGTGTTTATTTCTTATTGTAAGGCGCTCTGTTCTTTGTAGGGCGCCATATAAGAACTTGGTAATAATAATAATAATAATAATAATAACTCTTCAGACTGCTTAAGTGATGATAATAAGCAGTGTTTATGTTGACAGTTTACCACACTTTCCGGTAGTTGATGATAAACCTGACTTTTCAACGTTAAAGAGATGCTTAGTTATAAAATTTGAAGAGAATAAAAAACGAGGTGTGTTTTGTTTATTGTACAAGCTTATATTGTTTCACTTAAACAAATATTCTTATTATTATTGCTACGAAAGCATGCAATGTTTAAAAGGCGAAGAACTTAAAAGGATTTACCTAATGTCTATTTTATTTATATAACAACTTATATAACAATATCACTAAACAATTGCTTAACAACAGTTGAGTGTAACAATTTATAGATAAAAAGGATTTTTATATTTAAAGTTTTTGTTAAATTAAGTAAAATTGAAGACAACATCAGAAACTTGAATTTACTTTGATAGATAGGTTTTGACACCTAACTGTGTTTCTATGAGTTGAAAGTGCCGAACTATTATTTAAAAGATTCATGAAAGAGGAACAATTAGAATTAAGTCATTGTATAGTGTGTGTATCCAGAGGTTATCAACCTTAGATTAAACTCATTCATGTTCTTAGAATTGGTTCAAAACATTGAAAATAGATTAGATTTACCCTCGTCTAACCAAGCCTTTTTTGTAACACGTCTAATCTTCATCGTGTTTTTTTTGCATACAACGAAGGGAAATGATAATTCTAACAGCCTCATAGCATGCGTATTTTTCAAAATGGCGATTTAAAATTGTCATTGTATCTATGACCTATTCAGAAATCGACATTATCTACCTATTACCTCTTCTCTCTTTCTTAAACCGTGGTTCCCATATTTTTTCTTTCTTTTAGTATATTATTCAATATGTGGTGAGAACGTTCATAATGTAAAGATTTTTCGAGGACAGGCAAATGATATCATACTTTTACAATTAAAACACTTTATTATAAATTGTGCTTTTAGAGATTTCAGTGACATTCAAAGAGTATACGTTTAGTCCAGGTTGGTTTTGAAAGAAATATTGGCCGTGAATACAATAAACATCAGGTGAGGATACACAGGTGAGTTCACCAAATGAAATGGTTCAAACCTTTAAGTCAAACACGATGGGTACTGATGTAGCTTGTATTCCTGCTAAAAGATTTTGGTGGTATTGCTTCGGGCATTGCAATTAAAATGCCAAAACCCAGGGATTAAATTTCGCACTGATGCAAATCTGATTGAATATAACAGTCACTGTCTACTTTGAAATAAGCTTATGTTACGTGATACAACATGAGTGTATACTTTGGCATCTTAAGCATTATTCACAGATGATACTCGTGTGATAGCCTTAATGGATTTACGATTGAATTGACAAAGTATAGGTGTGGGTGCTTTTGAATAAAGACAAGTTTTAATTTGACCTCTCCTGTAGATGCTTTTGATTTAGGGTGAATTGATAAGTGAACCTCTTCTTTAAGGAGACGATTACATAACAAAATGATTTTAAACCAACTTAAAGCAAATTTAATCCTTTAAGCACGAAATTTACCCTATAGTTGTGGTTTTTTTTATAGGGTTAGAGATCAGGGTCAAGTTTCAGATGGGACCTGTCCCATCCAAAATTTCAAGGTTAGGGTTAAGTGCTAGCGTTAGGGTTAGGGCAATATAGGAGTATGGTTAGGTGTAGGGTTAGGTATAGGGTAAGGGTCAAGGTTTGACTTTTTGCAATAAAAATACTTGTTGCACTAAAAATAAATATAGAAGTGAACGCTGTACTATTTTTGTTAACTTTAACATGACTGCACTGCTTCCTTCCCAACAGGCAATGTTTTTTAATGCGTTTATACTATTTGGCCTTCATATAAAGATCATGAACAAAATTGAATGTGATTCGACAAAATGAAATTCCATTACCTAGCATCTTTCTATAATAAGAAAACTCAAGGAATATTCAATGTATTTAATACACTCATTTTAGCATCAATTTATTTTCTTTTGAAAATAATCAGTTATTATAGAAGGGGTTGGATAATTTAACATCTTTTTATGTCATGAAAACTATTCTCTCTACCAAGATCTACCATCCATTAAACATTTTATCAGATAGAAGAGTGCGTGACATTAGCATCCTTTGTATAACTACATGAAAATGCATTTAACAGGCTAAGTGCGTTATAACATGAGCAATATTCTTGTAAGAGTGACTGAACTGGAAGAGAAATCAAGAGAAGACACAAGCACATCATTTCAGTCTCATATATAAATGGGTCGCATCTTTAAGTCAAAAAAGGTGTATACAGCGAACAACTGTTGCGGTATTGCCGCAGGTATGATAATGAAAATGCCGAAGTCTTGAGATATTTCGCACTGAAGCGTAAATGATTGAATTTTGACACTAACTTACTTGGTATTGTAATGAGATATTGCATGTTACGCGATATTGCACGAATGTACTTTGCATCTTAAGTATTTTGTGTGATATCTTTAACATATTTACTTTGTCCTGACAGTCAGATAGGTGACTGTGCTTTTGAGTAAGGATAAGTTGATGAATTAACATCTTTTGTTAGTGCAGATGATTGCAATCGTCAAATAGTTACAGATGAATATTTTAAAAAGTGAACACTTTAATCACAAAATTTGTTTTCAATTTAAGTGAAAAATGAACTTGTATCGTATTTCATTTTCAGACCAGTACACAAAACGGATTGAGTTATTACATTTAGCCTTGAAAGATCATTTCTTTTTTTACTTGGAAGCTATTGAATTGGTCTTGTTATATCAGTAAATAAAATTATGCTAACATTTATAGATTTTGTGTAAAAAAATCACAACGTCGAGTACTAATCATTTTGATACACCCTGTAGTAGAAAATACCTTAGGTGGACGAGGGTTAAAGAAGGTGATGAGCCTGAAAAAAAACCCGACATTAATTATTTCAAAAGCTACATGTACAGTTTACATACACGTTATTTTGTTTCAAGCCCGAGAGTTCCTTTAGTTTCGCTAATTTGTCCTTGAAATACTTAGTAAGTTGATCGTCGATGATATCGAAATAGCCCGTAGCCTTAAAACATCTTTATCAAAATTCTTAAATGTTCTTTTACAAATAAGGCTCATTTCTGTCTGTCAGGGTATGAGGCACAAAATCAAAGTAAACTTTACTGATTATGGTACACAAACCGTGACTTGAATAAATAAAGAAATACAATTTGAAATTTAACCCTAGATGGTGATGGTTTAACTGGATTATAATGATGACATTGCTCTGTATGAAATTTTGCAAAAAATTGAATGTCTCCAATTTTCACC
>JXSR01S001097.1:36592-48542 GCA_000969725.1 Ophiothrix spiculata | reverse complement strand
AATCAATGAGGTGCTCTGATGAGCATGCTAACACTTTTTTCTTTGAGCACCTGGGATTAGGTACCACCCACATGCCAAAAAATAGGCCTATAGAGTATCAAAATTGACCTGGTGCTCTGCAAGTCTCACATAGGGTTATTAAATTAGGCTTTTAGTCTTTGATAAGGTATCAAATAATGAAAGAAAAAGGTTGGATTGATTGATCTGGATTGCACATAAAGATGCTTTAAATACCTAGTAAAACTTCTTAAAGTTGTGTTGGTGTTCAGTTACATTTTACCCCAATATACTGTACACAAAATTTGTAAAACTTGCCGTGGGAAAATTGCTCTAGTGTCACGGTTTCTGAATAAATGTTGACCAAACTTCTTTCCAGAGTACATGAATATATAATCCAACATAACATGTGTTCAAATACTCCATTTTCTTTTCGTAAACCACAATAATAATGTGTGATTTCCGGTGTAATTTCTCCTCCGAAGAATTGTCCGTGCGCCATATATACATTGCCACGTGCAGAGGTCAGGGGAAATCCCTTGTTTTGGCAAATCACCGGGCAAATCACGCAATTGGAAATTTTGATAAAAAATAGTTCCTCAATAAAAGGTTTATATTAACAAAAGTTTTCCAAAATGTTGTTTTTTCAGAAATAAAATAAAAGTAACAACCATAATTTCATTATATCTTGTTTAGTATCATTTTTTAGCATTGTTCACACTTTTTATTGTCTTGTTTTTTGAAGATTGAAATAACTACGCCAGCATAATTAATGACGTAATACCCTTCGGCTTATTTCGGCTTCACACGAAAAAACGTTTTCATTGATAAAATCACTTCGCTTTATTATTCGGCAAGTTGCGTAAATAGTCGGAGAGGATAACATCATCAAATCTATTGATACGTGGTCTGATTTTTCGGAAGGTGAATTTCCCGGGAACGAAGATTTTCTAGATGATGACCACTTTGGATGACGACTTTTGGTTTGAATTTAATGTCAAGTATGGAGAAAAATATTCATATCAACGTTGTTTTTATTTTAATAGAAGACTAAATTTTGTATATTATTGTACCATTTATAACAATTAGTATTACTATTTTTATTTGGCCTTATGAAAAGTTACGATAGCGTGACTTGCAATTCTTTGTTCAGTTACAAATGTAGGTGCCAATTTTGATGTTTGAAACTTCAATAAAATACGATGTGGCACTTCCGGACTTCAAAATTTGCATGGGCGCTTATTTATTCTCTATTTTTAGAATTCAAAAAGTCGAGGGTGGGCGCTTATTGGAGCATGGGCGCCAATTGGAACGAATACGGTACATGGTCTCAGATATGACAACAGATATAATGGTGGATTTATGGTCTCAGATAGGGTATCATTTCAATGATTTTTGCAAGTATTTGGTCTCACATAGGGTCACCTTTGGAATCTGTAGCATGTGGGTGGTTACCCAGGCACAAATATCAGTTACCCCCTTCCCCGGGAGCATACACAGCCTAGAACTAGTATCTTTCCCATGATCTCCCCTTCTACGGACCCAGCAATGAGCCCGGGCACTGGGAATTTTAGATTCAGAGAGTACCAGACGTGGTATACACTAAATTGAACAATATTGAGATCCCGAAACAAGGGCTAACACAGCCATAAAATGTTGAGGTACAATAACTGGCCCTGTAATCCAAAATGGCAGCCATCTCATAGGGTTTACATAGCAGTCAAATAAAATGCAAAATTCCCCCTTTTTTAAATTTCCTTGAAGTTTGTTCTTAGTTACCAATGGTCAATGTGTTCCAGGTAGGGAACAATATAGGCCTAGACACAAAACAAAGAGGAACTGATATTTGTGCAAACTAACTTTCACTGCTATTTTTGGGACTTACTCATGTTCATGTTATTCAGACTGTCTGCGTTAAAACCATCAGAAACCTTGATTAATATTGAATGGGTTTGACTGGGAAATGCATGCAGTGTGGAAATTAAATTTCTACCAATGTTAAATTTAGTTTTTATAGGTTTAGAGTGCTGGTAAACTGTCACAATAAATAAACAACCAATAAATTCTGTCATTCCTTGATTCGTCCAGTCTTTAATCTTTGTTAAAAAATGTACCTTATAATCATCAGATGAAACAAAAAATATCTAGACTTGTAATTTTACACAACTGGATGCATTTGTGTTTAAATAAAATAGGGTATTCCAAACCAATGGAAGTCAGAAATCTCAAATTTGATTGTAGCAGAATCACTGATGTAAAATAAATTGTACCTCTGTTACCTTCATCTAGGATATGTGAGCCAGCTGATATAGTGATAGTGATTCAATAAATAGTCCCATGATGAGCTTTGAAGGACTCTGGTGGTTTAGTAGCTCATACATTTGGTAAAGTCTGGCGAAGAATTGAACTTAGTTCAAAAAACCTGTGACTAACCATTGGCCTTACCATATTCTTTACCTATACCGTAATTGGTTGATTGTAACCAATTTTATCCTGTCACCTGTTACAAGCTGACCACAGAATCAATGCCTCCCCCCTCCCTCCCCACACGGTGGGGGATACCCTATGCATATCAGTGTGTGCATGCACATACCATTTGAACTAACAGTATCCTAGATATAAAATAAGTTTTGTAACATCTTTAGTTCAAATGTAGGCTTTCCTGTAACAGATTATAGGCCAATATCCTTTGAATCTAACAACGTATCCAAAAGATCCCACCCCTTTTAAAGATCGTTTTCAAATGCTTAAAACCATGGCTGTTATTTTACCCACTTCCTACTGTTTAATCTAACCAGGTGTAACCAGTGTTCATGAGCATTGTTCATTGACAGATACTCATTGACAGTGTTTTGGCCAATGTATGTTGCCAGGTTCAAAGCTTGGCTATAGTACATCCTCTATGCAGTGTGGATGTGCGCTGATTTATAGAACTTTGATCTGAAAGTCTATACTATCTGGATCGATACTGAGGAGATTAAATTCAAAGTGTCATGCAAGTGTATTATTGATTGATTGATTGATTGTATCCTTGGGCTGCACTGATGGCAAACTTTTGCATGAATTATTACAATCAAACCTTCGTAAACTGGGGAGCGGGTTAGCGCAGTGGTAGTTCCCTCACTTTGCATTAATGAGGTCCCCGGTTCGATTCCCGATCCGGCGCTTTAAGTGCATTTGGTTTTCAATCCATGCTTGCTTCTGCAGGTTTCTCTTCAGTTACTCCGGTCTTCATCCTGAATTCAAAACTCAAAGGAATCCTGGAGTCACAGTTCACTGCACATGATGGATGCTAGGTTGTTGGTTTATGTAGTATTACTGAGCAGATAGTTCAAGCTAGGCCCCGTCTTGGCTATACTGTGGGATCATAAATATTATATATTCCTCTCTTCATAAGATTCATAATTTTGTGTTCTTGTTTTTTGTATCTTCAGATAACACCTGGTGGCAAAGCTTCTCTCTCCGGACAACTACAGTGTGATGATCAGATATTAGCCGTCAACGAAGTGCAATGCGACTCCCATGCGGAAGCCATACAACTTGTCAAGAGTGCCTTTAATACCCTGCATCTTTCATTAATAAGGTAAGTGAAAGCGAAAGAGCTAATAAAATATTTGTTGCAAAAATTTGACATCCGAATCCGCTCGTCCAATTCAACTACTGATTTTCTGAATGTACATTACCTGTACCGTTGAGTTATTTTATACAAACGTGCCAGATATGGCTAAAAATACTTTGATAATGCTTAAGAAATAGCAAATGATGATTTGTCGATCAACTTAAAAGATTTAACAGTCGGAAAAAAGTTGAATTGGACGAGTGGATACGGTATATTGTGCATCACAAATTGTTTTTTGAGAAAGTGTCTGCTTGGGGGGGGGGGGGGAGTTTCCAGAATTCTGAAGCGCCAAAATTCTTTTGATGTAATATGTATCCAGAATTCCATTTTGTATACTGAGTGAGTCAAAAAAACTGCAATAGTTAAATGAAACCCATATTTTCAGAACAAGAGATATCATGAACATGAAATGTATATATCTAAATAGATCATAGATTTACCATTAAAATGGTGAAGGAATGGGGGAAATTGATAAAGACGTCGAAGAGATACACCTATTTGAATAGGAAGGCATAAAAACAGTTCTGTCCAAATGTAGTGCATATGTTTTATTAATGGAGGACACAATTATGACATTATCTTTTCTCTTTTGTGTTTGGGTGTCTTTAAAAGGGCCGTTTGAGCTTGGTGGCCCTGAATATTCATTTTTAGGTTGAACGTGGACAGGGACATATGTGGCAGGGGATTTCTTCGCTGCCTCACTTCTGGATCCCTTGCCAATGTCTGACAACGGGGTCGACGTTTCTCCTGCTTTTTGCCGTTCGCGGTCTTCCAGGTCTCTCTTTCTTTAGGTTATGGACTATTCTTGTTCTTTTGAATTTGGCCTAAATTCTATAGATGGCGGATGCACATCACACGATGGAGTGAATGAATCTCCGTTTCACTTCTGCATGAAATTTGGTGGTAAAATAAACCTCAGCAAAAAGAGCATGTTGCTCGTTTGTAAACTGATCTTGAGGCATTTTTAACAGTGACTGATTAATAAGCTCTCCCTTCTAAGACAGTATCCTCAAACATGTCAATTTGCACTTAAAAAATGCCCAAGTTATCTTTTATATAATTAATAGATTAAGAAGAGATTTTCACTAGAGCAATGTAATCGGTTTGTGTTATTATTCAAGAGATGTTGGCAAGAAATTCAATTCAATATTGGTACTTACTCGTATGACGAGGTATGCTCATTTGGACAGAACTGTTTTCATACTATATTATTCAAATAAGGATATCTTCGCAATGCCTTTATCAATTTTCATAATTCTTTCAACGTTTGAAAGCTTAATTCATGACCTATTTAAAAATTAATATTATTTGTTCGAAATTACTTTTATTCTTACAATATGGCTTCCATCTAATTATTGCAGTTTTTTTGACTCGCGTGGTATTATGTTATCGAAGTGTCAGCTCTAGTTGGTTTTTAAAATCAGTATCTAGTAGAAATCTCCACAATGGTATCTTTCGCTGAGGAACTGAATAAGAAATATTCTTACACCCTGCTTGTGTCCATTGATAGAGCCATGGCAACAATTAGCGCGAGTCTCTTCGACTTGTAAAAAGTCACACAAATGTGCCAATCACATGGAGGTATGTGGAGAAATAGTGGTATATTTTGATAAAAGGTGTCTCATGCAACAGAAAGCAAACAGAGAAAGTGTGACTTATTGGCTATCGAGTTAATTAGCTCCTGAGGCCTACATGTCTGCCTTCATGTTGTTGGAGACAGAACTCTGTGCAACTTTGCCTATAGGTCTAGTTTCAACACTGATAAAACACTGTCGTGATGTGACGCTGCTGTGACGATTCGCATCATTCTGGTTAGAAACACATTTTGGAATTTCGATAAAATACACACGAAATGGATATATGTCAATTTTGATTTTGGAATTGTTTACTTTGAAAAGCTTTAACTTTAAAATTGCATACCAGATATATTGGGATGATTGAACATTGGATAATATGGCAATTAAGGAAATATAAGGTTTGTGCTAATAATAAATGGTGTAGGTGGGAATGAAGCTGTGATGATCGGCGGATACACACATATTGTATGACAGAACACCATTGTATTGTGAAATCCATCTCAGTTGATCTTGAGCAAGCAAATAACAATGGAGGTGGGTCGCTATGGCAACAGAGTTTACCTTCCCAGGTGAGCCTTGATTGAATTTCCTGTGAGTATTTACTTCCAAATTATTACCTGGGTGACACAAGACTACCAGAAAATAGTAGGCTGTAGATTAATTTTCTCAGGCCTGAAGTTTAAGATTTAAATAATATTAAAATGGCAGAAAGAATCTTTACTTTAAGGAGCATGATGTGAGATATATAAAATAGTTTTCAGTTCCAATGAGATTTTCGGTTTCAAATATATTGAAAAAGTGACATGTCATAATTTATGCAAATCCCTTGATTGCTAAGGACGGTTTGAGCCACTGGTTCCAAGCAAATACAGCAGGCATTTTTACTACTCATTACATCAGTGGGGTATTATTGCTTTTGTACTTTTAGTATTCTTGAAACCACAAGAAGCAAAAGTTATCATTATCACGCCAATATGTTTTGGAAAAGAGTTTTAATCTTATAAAGAACAAAAGGTCATCCCTGTCATTATTTTTTGCAGTTTGTAAACAAAAAAACTTGTGAAAATATGGTCGGATTCTTGTGTGCACGTACATGTTTGATCAGTGGAACCATTATTGATATAATCATTTGTTTGGAACCAGAATGTGCATGGTTTGAATCAGTCAAGTCATTTTGATTTTTGAGCAATTTGTGTATTTAGCAGTTGCCTTTACCTCACTGTGTAAATATATTTAGGCTAAAATTAATATTTTTTCATTGATATCTCCAAATGGAAAATGTTTGAAAAACAATCAAAAAATACATAAAAGGCATTGGCATAGCCAGGGGGTGTGGAAGGGGTGCGCGCACCCCGGGGTAAACAAAAAAAAGTAGGATAAAGTTAAAAGAAATAAAAACAATGAGAAAACAATGAAAAAAAGGGCGCAGCAGTCCTAATTACTGCTGATAATACATTGGGCGACCCGTACAATATAGGCAAGTGCCCCTAGCGACCCAGGACCCCTCGCCATTTTGGACTAGGGTTTATTGCGCACGCTGGGGTATGCAAACCTGGCTACGCACCTGAAAGTTGAAACAATTGCACAATATTACTTTTTTCCTGAATATCCTGAAAATAAATTAAAATTAAAATATATACATGGAAAATGGAAGGGGTGATAGACATTATACAATTTAGACCTTTTTACAATTCGGAGTTAACTACGTGATGAAAAGTCTAGATGAAAAAGTAGGTGAAATGAGAAGGGAAATGTTAATTGTGAGCAGGGATATTGAATGATATGGTGACAGTATTACCTGGGTTCTGGGAATCTGTTGCCCTGGTTTTCTCTATTTAATATGACATTTTTGAAGCAAGGTATGTTTCCAATTAGTTATTTTCTAATTTTCTTACTATTTTATGACCTAACTTTCTGATTTTTCCATCTTCTGAATATACTTTCAAAAGGGCTGTCAACAAAGAATACATCGGCAAACTAAGAATCGCAGACAATGCACAAAAATGGAGCTGTAAGACAAAGTAATTTTTAAGTTCATATTTTACAACAAAACAAGGTTTTGACAAGAGGTTTAAAGGTTCAGAAGCTTAATTATTTTGCTACATCCCGCTTCACATTTTAACTGAAAATAAAGGTTGTACATTTTTTGTTTGTACCACTGGACATTAAGAGTCATTTAGAAGAAGATAATTCGGTATATATTGTTAAGATGCATACAATAGGCCAATTGAAATTCACAAAGATGTGATACTGCCTGACGATCTGATAGCAGTGTTCCTGCTAAGGCCGTATGGCACGCTGTTGGCGCAGGAGCCAGTAAATTGGTGCAACAGGTTTCTAAAATGGGTGAGAATGATACCTTTTCTTGCTCTATTTCAGTCTTAACTCGTGATTTTGACACAAGCACCTCTTCAACTTTATCAAAATTGGTCGAATTGGCGCAAGCTCAAAAATGTTAGCGGGAACACTATCTGATCTGACAGTCAGACAGATCGGCCGGTTTCTGGATTAAAATCAGCCATTACAACGTTTATCACTCGCAGACATTTTGATTACAAGAAACAACCGGCTAGGCCCCTATATCATGTCCAATATTAACTGTGACTTGGTAATCCTTAGTACCAACATGTTGTATGTTAACAAATCCTCCTAGTACAGATTTACAAATGCCACTGCCATGATCGTTTATGTATGTTGGTTAATTCCAATCTTGTGTCATGTGAAATCCTTTTGTCATGTTATCTTGCAAGATACATGAGCATTTGGAAAATACCAGATCTACTAGATGCTAGACAGAGGAAGCGAATCAGTTTGTAAAAGAAGGGCACTTTTGTGTAAACCATGATTAATTCTGGAACTGACATGTAAATTTCAAGAGTGCTATATTAAGGATGATAAACCTTTAAAGAGTGTAATATGAAGGGTGGGGAATTCTTGCTACTCCATCTTTAAAAGTTATAAGATGTAATCAAGAAAACTTTTGAAATTCCCAAAGTTGCCTTATCTTACTTCATTTCACTGTTCAGAAAAATTCCAATTTTCATCTTAACAATTACTGTTTTATGAAAAAACATGTTGTCCTTTAACATCTTTTAAGTCAATTCTGCTGTGTTTTCAATTCACAGAATTAATTGGGTACTAAAATCTGGTAATAAAAATCTGAAAATTTAAAAAGGAAAAAAAAAAAAACCTAAAAGTAATTTGTCAAAATTTACATATCAGCATTATTTAAAAAAAAACAGATTTCGCCATCTTGGGTTTGATATTTCGCTTGTCTGTGATTCAAGTGCACACAGCTAGTTCATGTCAAATTAATTTTGTACAGGAAGTAAAATTTCCTGATGTAAGATTTCCTCCTTGCTCTGCCTTAACACAAACTGTTATTCACAGAAAGGCCGTGTTTTCTATTAAATTGGCTTGGACTTCTTTATATAAGACTTGTGAAGTAGTCATCTTTTGGCGTTGTTTTTTTACAAATATTTGTAGGCTCTACATTTTTCCCTGCTATTTTTGCCGAAAGTTGTCAAAATTTTGATGATGTGATAACACCTTGCAAGTTATAATACTGTAAAGCATACTTAAGAAACCTCGAAATTTTTGAGTTAGGGAATTTTGTAAGGTACAAAATTAAATATCTCAAACTATTTTTAATCATAAAATCCAGAAACCAACACCTCATAAAAGTCTTGCCAGTGATGAAGTTCAATTCAGTTCAATCTTATTTTACCAAAAAATCATCAAAATATTGCAATTATATTGGAGGGAAATGTGCAATGCTGGTTCTATCAGCCAGTTTATATTAACATCAAACAAATACAGCATACTGATATGATTTACTACAAACAATGAAGAAAAATATATAGGAATAAATATATATATGTGACCTTCCAGCCCGTATGAGCAGTAAATGCCTAAAACTTCATTTTGCGCTACAGGTGAAAACACATATCAAGGTCATAATTTGCCGAAATTGATTTTTTGACAGATTCACAATCCTAGTGCTTACTACAAAATACCAGCAAAGTTTCATTTCAAGAAAATTATAGGAAAGGTGAAATAAATTGGCATATTCTTAAGACGATCAACAGAAAATATACGGCTTACTAATCTTTGAACGCATTTATCTCAGTTATACGTTTTACTCCCTGACAACCTTTAACGGACAATAACTTGACCTCTGGAAATCGTGTGAAGTTCATTAAGGTGTCATTTTAATCCTTAAATTATGGTCTTTGCAAATAAGTAAAAAAGTGAAAATGACAAGAGCTGGCATTTACTGCTGTTTTGAGCTGGACGATCACATATACAAACTGGCAGGGAAGAAAGCAAGGAGTAGCCTAGGACATCAGATTCCTATCCCCAAAGGGTGGGTCCCAAGCAAGGCGGAGACACTCGCTGCGGAATAAATACAACAAACAAACGGGCACACACAAACAATTATAGGCCAAGAGCCGCAAAACTGAGTGAGGGCACCCCTAAATTTGAAAAAGGGGAGGTTCAAGCCATGTGGGTTCCGATTTGGAATGAATGAATTTGGACTGAAGTGCAGAGGATATTATTTCCAGGTCATTGCAGACAGTTTTGAAAAATGAAATAGATGAGAGATTTTCGAATTAGGGCATTGTCGGCAGTGAGGTAACCTTTACTGTAAACGCCAATATTTCCGCGCTCAGTAATTTTCGCGCCAATTTTGGACCATTTCGCGCGTTTTTTATTTTCGCGCATATGAACGAATAGAGAATTCCATTTGCAACAAATCCACATTAATTTTCGCGGTACATTTATTTTCGCGCTAATCTCATTTTGCGCGAAAAGCGCGGAAATAAATGTAGCTCGAAAAATACCACTAATACAGTATCAGCTTGTGACACCTGTTGTTGGTAGTCAGAAAATCAGGTTTTCGAAAGACATACAATTGATCTTGTCTAAACTGCAGTGATGTTGTGCATCTGGAATCGGAAGATTGTGGTTTGTCTCGACCAATATGTTCTGAATCAAAACTTGGATAGATTTATTAATTGTAAGCATCAGTGATTTGAATCAATTACCAAATAAGTTATCATGTTACGCTTTATTCACAATCAATCCCTCACTTCTTGTGTGTTAACTTTTAAGTGTACCGCAGACTTTGTCAAAAATTGATCTGTAGTCTCGTAAAATAATTAAGATGATCCCATAGAAAACCCCCCTATACAGTTTGAGGGCAAGGATACCAAGAGTCATTGTACATATTCGAAACTTTCTATATACAGGAGTCGTCCTGGAAAAACAGACAATGAGCTTAGTTACTAAACTCGTCAAGTGTCGGCAAATATTTTTTTGCAGCCAATGTGGCAGTGAGAGGTTGCTATCATGACAACTGCAGTAAACCGCCCTCTCTTTAGATTGACTCTTGGTCTTAGGTGGCATAGGACACGATTTACTGAAGCTAGTAGATTTAGGGACGAGGGATTTCTAAAACGCAAATTTAGGATACTTTTTACGTATATTTCTATTGGGTCACGTATTGAAGAAAATATTACAAAAAATCACATTTTTACCTTTCCTAAAAAAAATCACAAAAGTGTTCTCATAGTAATGAACATAATTATGTTATTCCAAATCCGTTCACGCGTGTACCTTATACTGTTTATAGATTTTATCATATTTTTTACCGATTAGGAATATAATTTTAGTGACTATCCCGGAAGTTGTTTTTTCCATGAGTTTTCCAATGGCTTACGCCAGAGGTGATGTAGGACATGACGCAGTCGGGGATCAGCTACGACATCGTACGGCAACCAGTAAGAGTTGCCATGGCCACCCTCCTCTGCTTGGTCTAAAAACTTGCCCCAAAATTTTTGAAGGAAGCAAGGTTATCACCAGCCAAAACTTGGTGATGGCAAAGTTTAAACCTTAATACTGAGTGAAATTGTATTAGTTGTTTTATGATCTTGGAGATGTTTTAGACCAATTTTACATTGTTGTGTCATTGCCCAAGAGTGGTGGCTGGGTACTGGTTACTGCTGACCAGCACTGACTGCCAGAGCATGACATCACTGGAGAGGAAAGACTCATCAAAATGTTGCCACAAGGGCTTGAGAAATTTAAACCAGTTTTCTTTTATTCAGATGATAATATTCCCCCTGAACAGCTCTCCAATGCACTAGGGTTGAAGAGGCAAGTTTTGTAACTTTAGTAATTTGTAAAGTTCACCACACATTGGTACTAGCAGAGCTCAAACTCTCAGCCTTCCGTTTATGAGTCCTGCACTCCACACACGCCACCACGTGTCTATACACGATCATGAATTAGCAGATCAAATATTGACTAAGGTTGAAAGAGTGAACATATTCCTCAACATGTTTGCCGCGACATGAAATGAACATGAATAGCCTTCCAAGGTAGTTAGTCGCTCTAAGTATTTCAAATATCTGTGGGCAAATAATGTTGTAAGACAAAAGATCCAATTATGTTGAAGGTCTTTGATTATACATAGGAAAATCATGAAAACAGCTCAATATTGTCCAGGGACTCCCTCTAGTGGTAGACAATTGGTTTTTCGTAGTTAGAGTAAAACCATCAATTGATTTTGTAACACTTATGTATTTAGGTGCTTATTAATGCAAATAAAGTGTAATGAATTGCCAATGATGGCTGGACTTAGGGTGGTTGAAAAATTTGTAGGACATATTATTTACCAATACCATATTTTTATTTTTCAAGTTTGCCTGGTACTGCATAGTTTAACTCGAGCATAACATGCGCAGACGTCAGT
>JXSR01S001097.1:0-15378 GCA_000969725.1 Ophiothrix spiculata | reverse complement strand
TTATTCTTTTGTTGATTATCGGGCAAAATATTTACAATGTCAACTTCACAGGAGCTTATGAGTTGGAATAAAATGGTACTAGGGGCAATAATTTGGCCTTATACTATATTTTTTTCAGAATATTATGAAAAAGAAACTTGCCTCCTGGGGAGGATTAATATAACTTTGTCTGAAAAATAAACAAGAAAATCTTTTATTCTTTTGTTGATTATCGGGCAAAATATTTACAATGTCAACTTCACAGGAGCTTATGAGTTGGAATAAAATGGTACTAGGGGCAATAATTTGTGTTGTGATTGTTGAATGGTGTTCTGCTTTCTGTTGTTGATAGTTCATGCATCAATTTTGGTAGTTTATTTCTTTGTAAATACCATTAGTTGTTCTGTGTGTATTATGGTCAAGGGTCATTCCATATTACCTAGATAGACTCAGATATTCTTTACATAGATTTTGTTGAATTGCTTTGCATGTGGCATAAATGCAGTGATAATTACTGCGTAGAAGGATAGCACTGGAATTAACTGGTCTCATATGAAGCAGGAGTCTATCATATCGATTTTATTGTGTTATATCGTATGGATTTTGGGATTTGTAGCCAGCTCCAAATGGCTACTGTAAATCTGAGTTGAAATATTGAATGAATGCAATCTGCATTAACAAGGTGTTTTGATAGCTATATATACTTCTTGTTTCAATATGCAAGGTTTTAAAAATGTGTGTGGTGCCATAGCAACCGGAATATTTCAGTAGCAACACAGTATTGTTGTGAATGGATAGCCAAGTCGAAGTAGGAGCTATTTTATTATAGCTTTCTTTATCAATTTCAACCTGGTGCGAGAGGCGAGATCGTAATGCGCAATTTAGGAGTCATAGTATTTGATTAAGCTTACACTCTATTTGAATTCAGCTTACACTTGGATTAAGCTTACATGTGATTTGAATCGGGCTTAGAATACCAGGAGGACCACTATTCAGATGGAACTGTGAGATGAGAAGATTTACATAACAGAAGAAAATTGTGACTGATGATTAGACCTAATAGTTTACATTATGAGTAAGGATAAATGCGGAATGCACTGACATCATTTATATTTGGCAAGCTGTGGCGTATTTGTCATCTTTGAAATTAGCTATTTACCTTGGAAACAAGATGAGGGATAATTATCAGATTCCACAGGAACAGATGCCAAGGTTTGTAGTAAATCATATACAGGGTGGCTCAAAAAAGTTGGCTTGAAAACAAGATTAACCCTAACCCCGCGAAAACTCACTAAAGCTCACTGTCAAAAATCACCAAAATGTGCATAAGTCCAAATACGTCATAGACACGGGTTGCATATGGGGACGAAATCGCTGCCCGGGCAGCAGCCCAGTGGTGGCCTGCTAGTGGTGTGCCTCGCTTGGGGAAGTCAAAAGGTCTTGGGTTCGAATCCCGGTGAGAACATGCTTTTTTTCTCCTGTGACGTAGTTGGACTTAGGCTAGAAAACGGAGCACCTTTCAATTCAGGGTCAGGGTTAATCATGCTTAGTTGGATGTGCACTAACCCTAACACTGCTAAAACTCACTTAAGCTCACTGTCAAAAATCACCAAAGAGCACCTTTCAATTCAGGGTTAGGGTTAAGGAAAATCATCAAATTCCACAGGAACAGATTGCAACGTTTTGTGTAAATAATATAGGCCTACAGGGTGGCTCAAAAAATTATTGTAAACAAAATAAAGGAAAGTCATCATATTCTATTGGGACAGATGCCAAGGTTTGGGTGAGTAATAAACAGAGTATCTCCAAAAGAAAACAAACAGGATGCTATTCTTTTGTTTCCCTGAGTATTTAAGATTTGATCAATACTACCAAGTTTCAGAATTTAGAATTTTAAGAATTGAAAAAAAAAGTGTTTTGTTCAAATTTCAGAAAATTTGTTTAGCATATTAACAAAAAAATGTTTGCACTGTTCATTTAAAGAGAAATTATGTAATTTTTCTTGTGATCAAGGATAAATTAGATAGTCCATTATAACTTTTTGGATATACTGAATATTAATGATATCCATTATTCCCACTTCCTTGATTTGAGCTTAGCCATGAAATTTAGATTCTTAAAACAATGCCGGTTGTTTTTAATCCATTTCCCCCATCAGAAGTTAATTTTTGACATTGGTTTCTCTTTGAGCTCAATGAGTTCTCTGGTAAGAATGGCTTTTTTGTTGCCTCAGAACAAGTGGGCCCAAGCTTCAAGAATTCCTAACCCATGTGAACCAGTGCTACTTCAATAAATTAGTATGTCATACATGGGAGCGTGGTTGAGTGGTTAGAGCGTTGGACTCGTAATCACATGAACTACATCTGTCGTTGGGTCGACCTCCGGTCCCGGCATGTCTCCCTGTTTCCTTAAGCAAGAATCTTTACTCTACTTGCTTCGTGCTTCGGAAGGCACGTAAAGCCGTTGGTCCCATCTGAAGTGTTTCTGACACACTGTCGGATGTAAAAAACGTCACGGGCTAAGCTTAGTATGGCTGTTCGAAATAAGAGTAGGGGAACCTTCCCCAGCAACCGTGACCGTATGTCAAAATACGTCATCCACTCTAGGACCAGAGTATCGGCATTTGTGTCCAAAAATATGGATCCTGATGATTATCAATGTAGAAATAGAAGTAGAAGTGATAATATATGCAGGAAATATTAGGAACCAGGATGCATGGGGAATCCAGTGGAAGCTTGCTGTAATGATTAAACAGGTACCTGGTTCAAATCAAGATCAAAGCAACATTTTTAAGTGACGTACGAGTGCCAACGAGCACCTCGAAAGTCGGGGTCTTTCAGTGACAAATTGGGTCAAAAAGGGGGTCTTTCAGTGACAAAGTGCAAAAAATGGGGGTCTTTGGGCGAAATTCACCAATTTTTCGAAAAATTACATCAAAATAAAAAAAATGGTGGGTTTTTGAGTGACAAAGTTTGTTTTAGTGACAAGGCAGTTTGTAAAAATAGGGGGTCTTCAGTTGAGCGCGAGCGAATAAAAGCGGGGTCTTTTAGGTAGTACATGGCATGTACCTCAAGTTGAGCACCCCCCACCCCTCCTTCCTTGAGGAGAGAAAGACTAGGTTGAAAATCATTTGGGGTTATTCAATAACTAACAACAATCTGGTTATGGTTTTCTCTCATTGTTCCTTCTTTACCGACCACCTGAAACAACTGAATGTTCTATTGTATACAAAAATTAACAAAATCCACACGCAAGTCATTCATGTTTGTTTTACAAAACTGAAGTAAAGTCTTTGGAAGAATATCCTGTCACCTTGCAATTATAAAAGAGGCAGAATGTAACTGTTTGTTTTTCATTACAGTGACGAAAATGTGATGTAGCGATGTTGAAGAGCTCTTGAGTTAGGTTGGTTACAAGTCTTTGTCATTCCCCAAAACATGGCTTGCTTGTGTCAATAACATCTGTGTACATCTGTATTGTAAGCATCAGGTGCAGAAGAAAAAACTGGCCCAAAAGTAAAACAAATAATTGCTTTATTGGCCTCATGCCTGTCTACCGTATTCTTCGCCAAACACTCTCATATCTGGATGCTTAGTTCCGGGGTTAATATAATATATAGGCCCATGTGATTTGAAATATTTGAGATGATGCTGTGAAATGTAAAATTTTCCTTCTTTGATCGTATTATAACATTTTAAGAGTCAAGGATGTGCCCATTTGCTCGAATGATATAACTGTAAGTTTTGGCCATTTTCAAATAACCTGCATTTTATCATATCATAGAGAACGGAAATAATGTTGATTTTAGTTGAAATTTGCTTTTGGATTAGACAAAGCGTGAAGCTTGTTTTGTAAAATAAAGAAAGATTGAGACATTTATTATTATTATTTTATTAATCAAAATTTGGAATACAAGTTTTTTTATCATTCTGCAAAATCTGTGAAATTTTGAACAAATTCTGTGCTGAACACCAAGCTACCTTAAAGTTTGGGTTCAAACCAAGAGGATCTTTGTGTTGAATTTAAAATGGAGACACAACAACATTTTGCATATTTACAGCACATGTTTAATGAAATGTTTGCATTAGATCATTAAATATCAGTATGTACGTGTCCTCGCTTATCACAAATTGATGCTTAATCTGAATATTTATCATCAGACTTTGATCCAGCATGGAGTTTGTTTTTGTACCACGAGGATGAAATAACGTAATCTGTATAATTTAAACTAGAATATTGCAGAATTTGGCTAATCAAAATGATAAAGTTATTGATGGCGGGAGATAGCATGAGCTGCACGCATAGTGCAATTTACTGGCAGTATTTCGTACTAGAGAATTCAATGATATTTTGAATTTTTCAGAGATTTTGGATATATTTTAAGGTGAGTAAAAAGATTTTAACAATTTTCAGTCAAGGATGAAATCATTAAATTTCAAAATGAAAAATCAAATTGAAAAGTTAAAGAGTTCCTGGTTCTAAAGTGTACCATTTTCTAACTATGAATAACAACATGGTTAAACTGGAAAATAGTAGAATTTGTTTGTTACTGCAGTTGAGGAAAATAATCTTTCATTTCTGAAACTGCTCTTTGGTCTTTCAGGACAGTTGGACCTGGGAAGTGGAAGTGGTTGGATGAATGTTTTTTTTTAAACTTTTTTTTTTCAAACTGACTTCTGTCGTATTTGTTGCAGTATGAATCCTTTGAAATAAATTCAACTTAGTCGCAGTAACTACAATTATTAGCATTGACATTATAACTGCCACATCACAATAGTTAATCGGAGGCTTATGCAAGAAAATTTAGGCCTAACACTTGATTGCAAATGGTTCATAGGAGAAAGGACAAGCAGCTATTCACTGCAAACAGAAACATTGAAACCAGTTTAAATAAAAAGTGAAAAGTATATGTGAACTTGTTCAAGTAATGTGATCTGAACAAGTTCATTAAAACAAAACCTCATTGTTTGCTTCAGCAGACCATTTAATTTGGCCTGCTAGCTGCCACATTTCCAAACCTTGTTTCGTCATGTTGGTGCAAGAAAGTTGTATCTGCAATAGCTGCCTTATGTCATAAATATGGATTGCACACTGCATGACCTCCAGTCTTGGGTCAGTGGTTCTTGAAATGGTTCTTCAGGTGACACCATCACCTGAGACACCATCACCTGAAGAACCATTTCAAGAACCACTGACATAAGACAGGAACATTTTGAGGAATTTTTCACATTGTTGTGACAAGGAATAAAATATATATAACTTAGGGCAGCCATTACAGATACAACTTTCTTGCACTCACATGATGGTTTATGCTCTGTAATTCCAGCTCAATGTAGGCGGAAACCTAAACACTGTGGGAAAATCCATACATTTGTTTTGGGTTGATTTTTCGTAATGAATAGTGTGTTTTTTTTTTCGTAGACAAAACAAATAAAATTTACAACCATGATTTTTTTAAATGATGTCAAAAATCAAATGAAGGAAGTGAAAATAAGACACCTGTCTGCAAATTTCGAAACACAATATCAGTTAGAATTAGTCTTTTACTCCGTTCAAACACACAAATAAGTCAGTCTTAAAGTCGACATGGAGTTCATTTTAAATTTCAAACACAACTTCGGATTAGCGGAAAGTAACTCGACTTATGACCGTTCACATACGTTATGTTGAAGTCGAATTGAAATAAACTCGACTTGCAATTTGCGGAAATGATGTATGCTCCAGCCTCCAGGTCAATGCGCTGTGGAAGTAAACACGAATTCAACTCGACTAATGATGACAGGTGTTTATACTTACGGAAAGTCGTCGTTAGTTATGTTACATCGGCTTACTAACTTGACTTAATTTGCTTTTTAGTAAGTTAAAAATGCGATGTAAGACGGCTTTTTGAAAGACGACTTAAGTCAGCTCGAACTGTTTACACACGAGCGAATTCTGAACTCTATATAACTTATATACGACTAAAGATGACTTTTTGGCTCTGTCTGAACGGGGTATAAGTCAAAAGCTAGGCCCTTGTTATCAGTGCTCAGCAATGGCGCCATCATCTATCGGAAGTAGAAAGTAACCAGAGGAGGGTGCTTGTGGCAACTTTTACTCATTGCTGTACGGTAATCGTAGCCGATCCCTGGCTAATTACATCCTGCCACCTTTGGCGTAAAAGCCATTAAAAAATTGGTGCAAAAATACAACTTCCAGGATGGTCACTAAAATTATATTCCTTATCAGTAAAAAAATATGATAAAATTTATAAACAGTGGGATTTGGAATAATATAATTATGTTTATTACTATATGAACACTTTTAGTAATTTTTTGAGGAAAGGTAGAAATACGATTTTTGTAATATTTTCTACAATACGTGACCCAATAGAAATACACGTAAAATGTATCCTAAATTTGCGTTTAGAAATTCCTAGTTCTAGTAAACTAGTAGTTTCCACCGCCGCCTTGAAAGTAACGTGAGTCAAGCGATTGCAATCTAAATCATGGTACCATAAGTAGATATGATATAAGCTGCATGAACTTTTTCATCATTCCTTAGTTGAATTTCTGATCTTGAGAGAGATGAAGATGACACTGCCTAGAGTGTCGAAAGCTCCACTCTCCAATATTGATGCCTCTAGGGAATTAAAAGAATAATCTTTACTCATGTTTACCAACCTAGAGAACTATAAAGTAGTTTCAAATCATAATAATGATCCTGATACAAAATTTAGATATACATAGTCGGTGATGAGTTTAACATGTTTTGTTTAACTAATCATTAATTTGAACATTTTTATAGGTTATGAAATATAAAGAGAATAAAATATTGTAGACTAGATTGTTAGTTATAACAAGGAAGCCTCATTTTGATAAATCTTTGATGTCAAAATTATGAAAGAAAAGTCTTATTATTGATATCAACGCCAGACAACAGGAAATCTAGATCGATTGTGCAGCAAACATCTGCAGTGCATTTCTATGAGTTTTACTTCTGAACCAATTTAGGCTAAATGATGGTCCAGACAAATTATTGGATTTTATGTAGCAAAACATTTTTGCAATTGCAGACGCTTTTTTTTCAAGTGAGGGAATATACAATTTTGACTTGTTGTGCATGTTCGTGTCCTGCTAAAGCAGCCAGGTAAAATGAGCTTGAGTAAGACTCTTTGATTTTGTTACATGTTACAAGCAGGATCCATATTTGCAATGGTGATTTTGGACTGCAAATAGGTGTAAATGTGTAGGACAATTATCCATTTGTATCATCAAAACAGGGCGGTACGAAGGCATGTAAGCCAAGGGGGGCAAACACATTTACCGTCCCGATGTATATACCGTTAATTTGTTTGTAATGTGCGCGTAGCGTGAAAATTTTGCTATTTTCAGCCAAAAATTGATATGAAACCTTGATATTTGTGCTAAAATTGGCTTATTTTGACTAAAAATTTGCGGGACAGTAATATCGGGACAGTAAAAGTAGTAAAATAGCGTCCCGATATTTTGATATTTGTCCCGCCAGCGTCCCAATTTTTCGAGCCAGGGGGGTTCGTACGGCCCTGCATCAAAAATAATTTGCTTTGAGTGTCTAGTTCCAATATCTTCAAGTGCGGAATTATATTTTATCGTCACTTATCATCATATTAATCATTACACTCTAATTTCTGCTCTAACCCTAACCCAACTAAAATTCACTAAAGCTCACTGTCAAAAGTCATGAAAATGTGCCTTTAAGTCCGAATACGTTATAGACATGGGTTATATATGAGGATCAAATTGTCCCATGGTGGCCTATTAATGGTATGCCTTGCTTGGAGTGCGCAAGGTCCCAGGTTCAAATCCTGGTGAATACATGTGATTTTTTCGTATGATATATTTTGACTTAGGATAGAAAACGGAACAAATCTCAAATCAGGGTTAGGGGTTTGTCTGCAACTTTATGCAGCAAGCCAGAGCGTTAATGTGTCTGGTCCATGAAATTTGCTAGTAAAAATCGGCATGAATATTTTATAGATATAGAACCTATTTTTAAACTGAAAATTTTGGGACACCTGACGTTTGCATGCGAGTCAGTTTATAAATAGCATTTTTGGAGATTTTTGGTAAAAACTAGTACAGGGGTCTATGGGAAATGTGGCAAAGGTGACATTATTAAGTGCTGATTTAAAAACTTCCCACTGAAATTTTGTGTCAAATTTTTCACAAAATTTGTGCACAAGTATTTTCTTTCAATTAAAACAATAAAAATTTGGGGTAACCGACCTATTTTTCACGAAAAATGGGAAAATGTGGCATATTTATTACATCAAAACACTATTCTGCGTATACTGCGCGTGCGTGTTGCTGCACTTGCTATATCAAAAACAAATGCGTACCAGTATGCGTGGACCAGACACCATAAAGTGTCCATTCATGGGAATACTGTTTTAATTTTTTTTTTCAAAATAGGTGGTATCAGACAGGTTTTGACACTCTGATGACATAAATGTTGTAGTCCGGAATCAGATTAACAAATATGTTTTCTATATGTTTCAGAAAAATGTCTTTGCGTGATGTGCTGATCCAAAGACATAAAAATTGGTCAGTTGTGGTCATGTTTAAGTCCCCGGGGGTTAAGGTGATACTGAGGTTAAGGGGGTCAATGATATTCTTTTGGGCCAATGGGCAAAAGTCATAGCAAGTGGTCGACCCCAATTATGCATCCATGAAGATGGTGGTTAGGACATATTGCGATTGGGATTCCGACAAGGAGTAAATGTGCATGCGCTTAAAATAAGTTCACTGTGTTGTGCTTTTAGCTCAAGAATCCACCAGCTGCTTTAATTTGTGTTTTATGGAATTCAAGTTATTCTTTTTTTCTTACAATGACAAGTTTATTTTTGTTTTCTTTTATTTCTGTTATTTGTATATATGACAGTTTTATTGAACAGGAAATCATACTTTTAAACTGGATTTCTTCAATGTTCAATCCCAGTCTTCAATGATTCATATCAGGTGGGGGGAGGGGGGGTACTCAAATTTGGTTTGGATAGGGACGTGCCTCTGGGAAAATTGAAAAGCCACCCATCCAAATACCAGTTTTCAAGAAAAAGGAACCGACCCATATACCAAATCTCCCAAATATTGAGTAAAATTAAATAAAAAACAAATTTTTCCGGCTCAACGGGGGTTGGTTGGTATTAATTTTGATGCAAGTAGAATTACGGAGAAGCAAGGAAAGTTTAAGCCAAAGGATTTTTCCAAATTGTAGTAGATTTGTTAAGTAACACATGTACAGGTGGCTTAATTAATACTAACTAATTATTTTGCTGCAATTTATCTTTGATTCTTTTTAAAGCGAATTGTTGGGAACTGGAGGGAACAAGGATAGCTAAGGATTTAGTGAATTGTTGTCGATTTGTTATGTAACTTATACAGGTGGTTATATAAAGCGAAGTGTTAAAAATGAAGCGCACCCTGTCACGCATAAATTTTGATATTTTTTTTTAGCTTATTGGGTTTGTTTTGGGTAGATACAAATTCCCTCCAAATGATTTGGCTTAAATTTGCTTACTTTTTCTGTTATGGTCATTTGTTGAATTAAATTCGGGATCCCATATTCAATTCCAAATGTATTAGTATAGGAAACATGCATGTGCTTTTTACTCATTTTTCGGTGGCCATTTTTTTTTTTGGTCAAACTATACTTTAAAACGCTTTTAGATAGTCACATTCCTTAATTTTATGCTGTTTTTACTATAAAACAAAAAAAAATAGATACTTGAATGATCAAAATCTTATAGAATTGCTGTTCTTTGACATTTATGCTGCTATAAATTGAACTTGGACTATAGAGCTCCTGGAATGTAATGTCATTGAAAGGTAAATAAGGTTGTGCTGTATTATCCATAGCCGTTCTTAATATGACATTTGGGACTGCAAGCATGGGGATTTTTGAAACCATTTTTTGAGGAATAGGATCAACAAGTCAGTATAAGTGGTGGTTGCCGTAGGATTCTCAGGTGAAGTCGGATGATTTTTGCTCCTGGCGTTTTTTCCCTTGCTTCATTTGAATGAATGTGAACCCTGCATGAGTTTTCCTGCTAGTTTGGTTTTGCCTCAGCCTGTGAGTTTTGCTTTTTGAATCGGATGAGATTCCATACTTGACAGCCTTGTGTCTCGCTGTGCTTAGCAACAGATCCACAATGCACAGTGCTTGATTGGATTAATCACAAGTTTAACATGTCATTTCTAGATGCACGGAAGTTCAGCATTTTTCTGAAGTTTATTTTTGTATACCAGTATGATGAGGAACACTGAACTGTCAATTATAATACAATGATAAGATGTGATAGTGATGTGATAGTCTTTATTAATGGAGCCCTATTAACAAGGATTTTATGTGGATTTTGTAAGGAATATTTGATACAACCATGCCTGAGTTTAACCCAGCAAATGAGCAGTTGGTTTCATTGGGATTTGTAAAGAAGAGAGTCGCTGAGGTACAGATGCGTATGACACAATATAGGTAGGTCTATATTATAACGCCAACAAGGTGTTATATTTTGGATAGATTTGTGCTGAGCGGTTACAGCACGGGTCTCGTAATACAGAGGTTGTGGGTTCGATATAGGTAGGTCTATATTATATCCACAATATAGGTAGGTCTATATTATGATAATGCCAACAAGGTGTTATATATTGGATAGATTTGTGCTGAGCGGTTACAGCACGGGTCTCGTAATACAGAGGTTGTGGGTTTGAGCCCCGGGCCAGGCGGTTTACGTCTCCTTATTTCTTTGGGCAAGAAACTTTACTCTAATTGCTCCGTGGTTCGGATAGTCACGTTAAGCGGTTGGTCCCCTGTGCGAATGCTCCTTCTTGGGCCGCTGCATACAGTGTATACCTGGTGAGTCTATCAATGAGCATGTGATAACAAGGCCTACATGTGTACCATATAATCTGTAGGCAAAATCTCTTACTGTTAACAAATAATTTGTGATTTAGGTCTGCTGGCTTGAAAAAATAGAATATGTCCTTCTGTAATGGAATCATAGTCTTATTTGCTAGTGGTACCATGTAATGCCTATTCTCAGTTTTTAACAGAAATGGTATTTAATTTCAGTAAATTTAGCGTAATAGACCTTAACCATACAATTAAACTAGGTGATGCAAAAAGGATCAATTATTTCGCAACTTATTTTTATTTCTCAGTATGGAGATAGTTTCTTCTCTTCGGATCTCTTTCATCTCAATTATTGATCGTTTAGTCAATCTATTTTATATGATGAACTTTACCCAAACTTTCTTGGTCATTGATCTTACAGAACATTGTAATAACATTGTGTGCATGAGCATGAGAACAAGTTGGAACTTGCCATACTTAGTTACTGGAATTTCAAACTTTTTGTCGCTCCAGGCCTCTATAAATTAAAGAGAAGCACAAAAACTTTCTGAAAAGTTTGGCACATATTTGAAAACTAAAATCTGTAGAAGTGTAATAAATGAAATTAGACAGGTACACTGAAACTATATTTCTATTCAATATTTTCTGCTAATACAAGTGGAATAAATATGAATTTATATTTTTTTAGCCCCCTATATTATTATTGAGGTATAGCACTTAAAAACTTATTAAGCTTTTGATGAAGACAACTGTAAAAAGTTACTTAAAACTGAAGAAGTTCCAATGTTCACATATTGGCAGTGGGAATATGGGAGGTCCCCATTTTCATATCAAGTCCTCCTTGTAGAGTGACACTTCACTTGGAGTCCCATCTAGATGAGCCATTCGCGTAATTTGAGGATCTCCCCATCAGTCTTTGCACCCAATACTTTTTAGTCTGAACTGAGGTATGATTGAGGTTTAATTAGCAGCCAAGGTTTACAGTTAAGGTTTCAAAGTTGTGGTCAGGTTTTAGACTGACATTTTAAATGATCTACAAATCATACAAACTAGCACGGAACAAATATGTCCCAACATATTATCCCGAGGGGACGCTCGAAGAAAAAATTAGTACGCACGCTTGTCAGAAAAAACATCAAAAAAGGGTTGGATTTTGGCCCATTGGCGTCGTCGACGTCTTTAGAAAAAGGGATGACTTTTTAGGTAAGGGTCATCTTTTTTACGATATATTCGACTTTAGTGTCACTTTTTTGCCAGCTATTCTATTATTCCAAGAAAAACTACAGAAAAAGGCTTCCAATGTATTAGGGCCTATATATATTCATGTTTTTTTTATGCCAGAAAATAGAGCGTTAGGCCAAAAAAAAAAAATTGTTGTGTTGCCCTCACAGGCCAAAAAACGGGAGGAGCGGACGGTCGGATTTTTTTTTTTTTTTACTAAGTATGACCTCCAGATCTTGAGATAAATGGTACAATGCAAAATATGTGAGATGAGAAGTGTTTTGTGCAAAATATATTCATGAAAATTTGAAAAATAAATGATTCAAAAAAAAAAAAAAAAAAATGTTGTTTGCTAAATATTTATTAAAACTCGTAACTAAAAAGGTAGTACACCTTCCGGTTCCATTTATTTCATTCCAAATCAAGAATTTTGAATTATTTTTTGTTGAATATACATACAAAAAAGAATGTGATGACTTCCGGTCGCTGACCTCTGCACAGAGAGTGCTAGACTTTTACGTATCTGCACGCATACTAGTAGTTTCTCAAACGAGGATTTCAAGTATTACAAAAGACTAGCTAAAAACTAACCTATTTGCAGTATCGTACTACGAATAAGAGGCAGCTCGTCTACTATTCGCAGTACTGCAGATACTGCACATTTTTATTTAGGTAAGTAGCATCGGCATCTTCTTATTCGCAGTCCGATTCTGCGAATTTATTCGATACTGCGAATAGAGTCTTCCGAAACAAAAACATGTCCGTCGAGTCGCCGAAGTATTTACTTCATTTTCAAGGCGAAAAACACGTAAATATCATAAAATTTACAACAAATGTGTACAAAATAAAAAATAAAAATAAAAATGCCGGTCGTAGAATTTCGAAAAATACGACCGGGCGGGTGAGGGCAACACATCAATTTTTTTTTTTACGCCTTACGCTGTTGAGGGTCCATTTCATCATGTTGCACTATTAATGGGTCCAATGTCCATTATGACATTTAGGGTCATTTTTAGTGTATTACGACATTTAGGGTCATTTTTAGTGTATTACGACATTAAGGGGTATAATTTGAATATTTTACGACATTAAAGGTTGGAATTTGCTGTACATGATTTCGACATTTAGGGTCCGATTTTGAGGTGCTCTGACGAGCTTACGTACCACTTTTTTTTCGAGCGCTCTCCCCCCCCCCCCAGGCATATAATGTGGTTCCTTGGTTTCACATAGATCTATAGAGAGTACATTCTTGGTCCAAATGGTATCATCCTGCAGTCGCTCTCACGCAGGGTGCTGTCTCGCTTGTTTGTTGATACTTCACACCGAGACACCCACATGCTTTGCTCCAAATTTTTTGTTCACTGAAATCAGGTTACATGCGGTCCCATTTATGTATTGGATTGTTAAAATGATAGAATTCTGGCCAGTCAGTTTTCCGGTCACGCATAGCTCGTCTCTTTTCTTGGCCAATACCAAGTGCTGACCTCAGCTATACCGCGGACTGACCAAATATGACATGAAATTAATTTCAATTTTAATGGGGTAAACAAAGTCAGAACTGCATGAAACTTCACAGTTTTCATGTCAGATAGTTAATTAATGTAGATCTAGTCTCAGATTTTCCGATAAAATGGTAAAAGTATGAAAAAATTTACGATTAAAAATGCATAATTTAGGCTTTGAATAAGCTTACCTATCTTGAGTTCTACGCCACCGAACAAAATTTGAAGGGTATGATATGAAGCTCTAATATATTATCTAAAAAAAACTTCGTGTACGTGAACTTGAATACTGCCGAAGAAAAAAGTGTCCACCAGAAGTTTGTAACAACCTCATTTTTTCACGTAGTCGAAAGCACCCAGCCATTTTGATATTTCCCTCTGCACAGCCACGCTACAATACGACGATCTGATTGGCTGATTACTATCACGTGAATGGCGAGTCTATTTTTAGCGTTCGCCAGTTGTAAACAAAAACAACTGTAACAAGAATTGCGTTTTCATGTGTCTTAGTACATTTTGTAACAAAACAAACGCAGGATATCAATTAAAATATTATAATTAATCTATCTTTGCATCAAATTAAAACATTTTCACCGAGTTTTGATTAAGCTTAATGACATGTTTGCCGCAGTATATTTGCGCTGGTCATGACTCGGCGACTTGTGCAGTGATGTCAAACCAAGCCTCTACCGAGTCTTCCAAAATATAATTCTGCTTGATTTTGGTGCAAATAAGATATGTATACTGAATCTTATTGACATGTATCCATCCAAAATATGAGGTGGGAGGGGGAAACATGCACCTGGAAACATGCCTTGTCATATGTCTTAAAGGAGCTTGGACTTGGTACGATTTTAGACGCTTCAAATTTCAGGTTGATCGGTCAAACCGTTTTTATTTTATGGGCAAATTTGTATTTCGGTGCCGCCTATACGTTACTATGTAAAATTATTAGGGTTACCATAATTTAATAGACATATTTTCATTTATATCTCCGAAACTAAACATAACTCAGCCGTGAAATTTCCAGTGGCGTAGCCAGGGCTAGGGTGGGCAAGGTAATTTTTTTGAGAAATTTTGAAGACCTGGGGGGGGGGGCAGGAATTGCCTTTTCCCCATAAAATTACGACAATTAGAGTTGAAAATCGCTAAAAAATTAGGTGGAAAACTTCATAAAGCACAATATTTGGCAGTTTTTCTTGGAAAACTCAGCCGAGTCGGTCCCCATAGGAATCCCTGTAATGTCGCTCGATAAAATCAATTGGAGAAATCTTGGGTGGATTGCCCACCATTGGAGAAAGATCTGGCTACGCCATTGGAAATTTCACATGGCTTGTGAGAAAAATAAAGTTTGAAAAAATGTTGAGGCAATCGGACCAGGCTCCTTTAATACATTGCGGATGGTTAAGAAAAAAATGGGCAAAAAATGTATTGAGTTTCAATCTCATGTTTACCAGCCATATTTCAGGGAACCATCAGGATTTTGTGGAAACTTTTAACTGAATTCATGTTTCACGTCCAAGTTTAAAAAACATACCTATGAAGACGGTTAATATTTTTGTTAGTTTTATTTGACTCGTACAATTTGAAAAATGGCATTGACACTTTGCAAGACTAACTCTTGTTTTATTTTCAGATTTATATAAGAACTTAATTGAATTTTTGCACATTTCGGGGCGCACATTTATAAGAAATTTGAAGAAACTTCGGAAAACAAGTTGGAACTTGCCATACTTAGTTACTGGAATTTCAAACTTTTTGTCGCTCCAGGCCTCTATAAATTAAAGAGAAGCACAAAAACTTTCTG
>JXSR01S001095.1:4113-24792 GCA_000969725.1 Ophiothrix spiculata | reverse complement strand
CCTGCCTATAAAAATACTTAAGTTTGTCTAATATGTTTGAATTTGTTCATGATAAATGATTGTCATTATTTCGTCTGTTTTACAGTATCAAAGTATCGAATAATTGTTGATACAGGGAAAAAAGATCCGGGAATTAGTACAGACGGAACTGACACAAATGTTTTCATCCAGCTCTTTGGTGATGGTGTATCAGATGAGATATGTCTTCCACACAAAGGATTTAAGGATCGAGAAGAATTTCAAATTGACCTGGAGGATCTAGGCAATTTGCAAGAATTGCGAATTTGGCACGACAATTCAGGTTTGTAAAGGTCAGAATATTTTTGCTAGTTATTGGTGGTCATAATGTTAAAATGGTCTATCGTAAATCTTATTAGTTTAATACTCAGCTTCATTATTCAAGACAAATCAAGTTAAATCAGAACGGCTTACGTCCATTTTACACTTTTCGAGGAAAAGGCAAAAAACTGCTAAAATGTGTTGCAAAATTGCTGCTAATGTTTTTGGTAATTCTGTACGAATATATCTTTATATATAGATAAGGTGTAATTTAGATAATTCGTCAAATATTTTCTTTCGGAATTGCTGCCGAGGCTTCCCTAGTAAAAATCGAGTAAAAAATAGTACAACATTCCTAAGGTGCACATTTGGAACATCATGTAAGTACAATTTGAGCACATTTATAGTACACAAATTTGTACTTTATTTGTACTAAAACTGTACTATAATTGTGTTCCAAATGTGCATCTCAGGAATGTTGTACTAGAATTGTACTCGATTTTTCCAGGGTTGCCATAGCTGAAAATTTGATCGGGATGGCTGGGGTCAGGGGTTCGAATCCCGGGGGAACCGGGGAGATCCAGAAACTTCAGTATGAAGTATTCGGGCTTTTTAAACGTGTTTTTAAGTTTTTAAACGTGCGAGAGTTAGGGTTAAAGTAGTAGTGTTTAGATTTCACGGTATTAGAAATTTATGTCTTTTATGTTATTTCGGTCACCATATATTTTTAACAGGGACAAATCCGGACGTCTATTTACGAAGTGTGAAAGTCATTTACGAAAGGACTGGGAGTAGACACACGTTTCTTTGTTATCGCTGGTTAGCAGACAATAAGGGGGATGGAAAAACATTGAGAAACTTACGAAGCCGTAAGTAAAGATGGTTCATTTTCGGACAAAGTAACATAAAAGAACACTATGTGAAAACCAGTTAATAACATGAGAACTTACAAATCAGCTACTACAAATAACATACACACTTACAATTCTACCAGAGGGTGATTAAAGCTCTTCCCATAATACACAGCAAAATGTCAGTAGACCCAATTGAATGTTAACCAATGTCACTCCACTACTGCATTCATTTGTATGGTATACATTTTGAATTTAGTCTATTTCAAACTGTATATTGGGAATGAAAAACTCTGTCCATGTCAGATTTGTTTGCATTGATATCAAGCTGTGATTATCCTCTTTCTGAAGGTCCTTTTCATTCACACTTGGACAAAATAATGAAAATATACATTTTCTATTGCAAGTTTTCCATCAGTAGTTTTTTCATATAAGTCTATGCAGTTGGTTCACTCAGTGTGCTGTTTATAAGCTGTGGAAACAGCAGTTTGAATTGAATGTTGGGAAGTACTTAAAACACCCTCTTATGGCAAGCCAAATGTACAATAAGTCGATAAACATTGTTTATCACAGATAAACAGTGTTTTTCAACAGAAAAACAGTGTTTTTCAAGTGAAAAACATTGTTTTTCCCGATAAACATTGTTTTTCAACTGATAAACACTGTTTTTCGAGAAAAACATTGTTTTTCACGATATACTATGTTTTTCACTTGAAAAACATTGTTTTTCTGAAAAACAATGTTTATCAGTCGAAAAACAATGTTAAACACTGTTTTTCGAAAAACAGTGTTTATCGATACACATTGTGTTTTGACAGATAAACATTGTTTTTCTGAAAAACAATGTTTTTCAACTGATAAACATTGTTTTTCTGATAAACAATGTTTTTCAATCTGATAAGCATTGTTTTTCAGTCTGATAAACACTGTTTTTCTGATAAATATTGTTTTTCTGAAAAACAATGTTTATCAGATTGAAAAACAGTGTTTATCAGTTTAAAAACATTGTTTATCGACTAAAAAACTGTGTTTTTCAAGTGAAAAACATTGTTTTTTCTCGAAAAACAATGTTTATCTGTCAATAAACAATGTGTATCGATAAACGCTGTCTTTCTGAAAAACAATGTTTCTCGATAAACACTGTTTCTCGATAAACACTGTTTTTCTGAAAAACAATGTTTTTCACTACAAAAACATTGTTTATCGAGAAACAATGTTTATCGAGCGAAAAACAATGTTTATCGAAAAACACTGTTTATCAAGTGAAAAACAATGTTTACCAGGTGAAAAACAATGTTTATCGAAAAACACTGTTTATCGAAAAACATTGTTTATCGATGATAAACATTGTTTATCAAGGAAAAAACAGTGTTTATCTAGCGAAAAGCGTAGTTTTTTGATAAACGTTGTTTTTCGAGTTGATAAACAGTGTTTTTCTGAAAAACAATGTTTATCAGTTGAAAAACATAGTTTATCGATAAACATTGTTTTTCTGTAGAAAAACTATGTTCATCAACTTGAAAAACAATGTTTTTCGATTGAAAAACACAGTTTATCGATAAACATTGTTTTTCAAGTGAAAAACATAGTTTATCGGGGAAAACAATGTTTTTCTGTTGAAAAACACTGTTTATCTGTGATAAACAATGTTTATCGACTTATTGTACATTTGGCTTGCCATACCCTCTGCAATTCTACTGTCTAGTAATTAATATGATCATTTCAGTCTGTTACAAATGGTCAAGCCAATGGACAAACCAAGCTCATTGAGTATCACGCTACTACAGTCCAATTGGATTTGTTCGCATTTCACAAGTTACTTATTTTTTTTTGTCGTCAAAGTTTGAAAAAATATGAATGGAAGCTAACTAATCGGAATAAAGCTGTGTTCCCTGATATATACACCAATGACATGCGCAGAGCGTCGGCGACATAGAATCAGTTTCCTGTAACAAGGTGCTCTGTTCTTCAAATCTGTTGTTTATATAATCACTGGAGAGCACTTGGTAAAATGCAATGTAAATGAGCAAAACCGAAATAAATCTATATTCTAACCACATGTCATTTATGATATTTCAAAAAAAAAAATCTTCAAAATAGATGAAATGCAATTATCCTTCATTAAGACAAAATGTGATTTTTTTTTCAAATTCACCGTTTCATAATCATAATCTCCGTCAATTTCAGCTCAAATTATACCAGATTTAATATGTTATAATAATTTCAAGGGATATGCTATTTTCTGATCTCAAAATTATCACGACAAATCGTTTTCATACACAGAAGTATTAAATTCTTATAAAGTGCTATTAAACTTGAGACCCAAGAAACGTCCGAAATACCATATTGCAGTTATCGCCCACTGCACGCTACACCGCGATCTTTACATTGCTAAACCAAGTCGGAGATCTTTAACCAGGTTTAATTGACAAACAACGCAAGTGTATCTACCCGCCACGGTCATACCAATTATCTCAATGACGTACCACACTGAAAACCTAAACTGGTCAGTGTGACTAACTTAAAGCTAGTCCAGATGGTACCCATCTAGACTAGCTTTAAGTTAGTCAGTATTGCTGGACTAACAAGGATGACTAACTTAACCTAGTCCAGCATGCTGGACTAGTCTCATTTTAGTTGTTTTACTAGTTTTAAGTTAGTCTGTTGACCTGGCTTGACCAACGTCAAACTAGTCAGGCAAGCTGGACTAACCTGCCTGACTAGTTTAAAGTTAGTCAAGCAGCTGCTTGACTAGTTAAAGTTTTCAGTGCATGCTCCTCGTGACTGCTGTCCCAGTATAACCTGGTTAACAAGCCATTTGGGGTGTGTCTTACGTGTTTTTCAATGGATTTGATCAGGTCCTTTATATTATCGTATGCTAATGAGTAAGGTGTCATGAGAACGATAATTTTATGATCTTGATTGAAATGTGTGTATGAAGTTGATAGCTTAAAGGATGCGAGCGTGTTGGGCCAATGAAAGTGGGTATGCCGAAACTGCTTGGTACAAGAAATTTACACCTGAAATAGCGTGGGAAATCCGTATGTACCTAGTCAGCTTACCCTCTTGTCTTTTGAGTTCACAAAAAATATTACATGAAAGCTTAATAAATCAGGAACAAAATGGTAAATGTACGAAAAAAATCGGTTGGTTAGTTTTGATACAGCGATCTTGGTAAGTTATCATCCTTTACCCAAAACACGGGGAGATATCTCGGGGTCATGCATCAATTACGAGCGTTGTGTGTGCATTGTATAGGAAATGTTGCCGATAACGGCAATATGCTATGTCTAGCTAATTTCATGTGATATTACATAATACATATCATATTGCAATTTTAACTGTTTTTCTGATAACAGTGACAGAAACCAACTACAAAGTAACGGTAAAATGTAGAGAAATCCGAGGAGGAAATCGCACCAATTCAACTGTTTTCATTCAATTATTTGGTGACAATGGGACTTCAGAAGAGTTGGAATTCAGCCATGGTCTAGAAAAATTGAAGCGGAAATTATTTAGACTTGCTTATCTCGGAGAGATTACCAACATACGCATTTGGCATAACAATAAAGGTATTTCGACAATAAGCATAACGCCATGATTATTCCAAAAAAATAATCCCACAATAAATAGTCTCGGACGACTAATTTGAATTTTTTGGGGAAAAATGACACATTTTGGTTGAAATCTGGTGATTTAATGTTCTTGTTCGACGATTTATGCTGAAAATATATTTGTTTCATTTATCTGTTTCAGAACATTATTATTTTTGGAACAAACAAATTGATCTTTATTTTGTGACAACTTTATGTTTTCTGAAAAAGTTCTATTCAAAATAAGTAATTGTTCTAGTCTCCGTTTTCAGGAGACAAGAAAACATTACCATTCTCACCTTCAACTTCCGATAATTATACATAAGATATAGAGAATTTAACATAAGATAGGCACACTGCGAGCACTGTAATAATATTCAAGGATAGCGACAAGGGTTTATTGATATGCTTTAATTGTTCCATTTGATAGGACATGATGCGGGGTTCCATTTAGATTACATCATGATTGAAGACGAAACAACAGGTCAAATTTTCAAGTTTATGTGCAACCAGTGGCTGGCTGCAGACAAAGACGATGGGCAAACGGAGAGGACTTTTCAAACAGGTAACCCTAATATCCCGTTATTTCTTTCAAAAAGCCACTAGTATTATACTAGTATATTGTATTATTGTTCCAACCTGCTATCGAACATAATCAGTACGACAAAAACATGCGACTACTAAAATTAATTTACTCAAAATAAAGTACGCCCATTCATTATGAGACGATAGATAACAGGCAAGACAAATCTTATCTTTTATTCTCTACACATACATTGCATATCAGCATGTAATAAAAATGTTCGACAGACGCAGTAAACTTTCATACTCAGCTTGTTTCATACTGTTTGTTGTAATGTTGTGATAAGTCAAAAGTTTCCTTTATATGGTAAGATAAGTTTGTGACAAATGCGACCGACTGATAACTATTACCTATATTACCTTTTCGCAACGACACTTTGCAAACTTCTGCAAATAAGCTCTGCAGTAGCGCTGCAACTCTTGATATCCCAGATTTTCAAGTTAACACACCTTTACCTCTAACCTGAGACAAAGAGCCAGGTTAGAATGAGTGCTTACAAAAATGAAATGAATATTACAACTTGGTATTGCTATATTATATGAAAACAAAAGGTATAGATTAAATGTAAAATGAAACTATTGGTTTCCATTTTGTTCTTATATACATAGAAAAAGACGCCAGCGGAAAATCAGCTGTTGCTTCTCCTCAAAATCAGGGCAGAAGCCTTCTGAAGCAGACGAATTTTCCATTACCTTCATCGTCATCAAGACAACCAGTATTTAATGGTACCAACAAGAATGCTACGATTTCGAATATTATGTCAAGGAACAGTGCACCAAAATTGTCAAATGACGAAACATCCGATGTCAAAACTCCTATGTTCTCTGAAACATCGAAAGTTGAGAAACAACAATCAAAACCCATGTCTATTGACAGACGTCCGAATGATATTTCTAAAAATGAATCAACCAAACCAAACATTTTGACAACTAGTTTAGAGAAGCGAAAGGAATTACCATTGTCAGCAGATTTAAACTCGCTTGAACCCAACAAAGTTTCGTCGTCTAACGAGAAGCATCCTGAGACTCCAGACAGCAAAACAGGTCACCAAGAAAATGATTCATCAATATCATTCGAGAAAATCATCACGCCAGTTGATACTGAGCCGCTTGAATCCTGCAATATTCCACCAGTTACACCCGTTGATAGGAATTTACATCAAGAAAACGACATAGCTGGTACTTTCGACACTTCGTCGACGTATTCTAAGAATGGTCAAGATATGGAAATAGTTCCAACAGTCATAACACCAGTGATGGCTTGCAACGTTTTACCTTTGATGTCCACTGGCAACGCGCAAAATGAGACTGCCAATGAACAGGTTCAGGTCGACGACAGTTCATCAGTGAATCGAGACGATTTAATGAAGACACTAGAGGAAGAATTATTATCCTTAGATAAAACTACGTCATTTGAGTCTTTCAGCGAATCAGATACTTCTGATTACAGTTCGTCAACCATGAAAACGGACAACGATACGTCGATGACACATGAAGAACAAATAACACCAATGGATATTAGGTCACTTAAATCTTTGGACTTCGACATTTCAAAAATAACACCGATTAATGACAGCTCATCATTTGAGCCTAGTAGTGAACCACTTGAATCCAGCTTCAAGTCATCGATGAAATTTGGTAAAACAACATTGTCTAAGCAAGGTGCAGTACTTGAGTCAGACAATGATATATCCCTTATGGCCGAGAATGCTCCAGATCCTACTATTGGTACAGAACTAGAACCAACAGAACCATATTCCACGTGTGGCTGTTGACGTAGAGTCTGCTCCTTTAGGCCAAGATGATATATCCCATATGGCCGAGAATGCTCCAGATCCTACTATTGGTACAGAATTAGAACCAACAGAAAATATTCCACGTGTGGCTGTTGCCGTAGAGTCTGCTCCTTTAGGCCAAGATGATATATCCCATATGGCCGAGAATGCTCCAGATCCTACTATTGGTACAGAATTAGAACCAACAGAAAATATTCCACGTGTGGCTGTTGCCGTAGAGTCTGCTCCTTTAGGCCAAGATGATATATCCCATATGGCTGAGAATGCGCCAGATCCTACTATTGGTATGGAAATAGAACCAGTAGAAACTATTCCACGTGTGGCTGTTGACGTAGAATCTGCTCCATCAGGCCAAGATGAATGTGTTGTATCATATGACCGTATTTCACGAACACAATCATCAGTGATTGTAAAAGGAATACGTATTGATAATATTCCATATAAGGAAACAATTACTTTTATTTATTCAAGTAAAGAGCATGCAGATATTGTTTACACATGTGATCAGAAGAGTTCAGCAATTGATTCAAATATTGAGCATGAATTAGCTGGATATGGACAGCTTTGGTCTGGAGGTACGATAACAATGACTGTGAAAGGTGTCAATGGACACATCTTGGCAAAGTGTCACATTTCCGTGGAAGGACAAGGTGAGTACCAGAATATAGTTCAAACCTTCATGTTATTACTGTAACTAAAAACGTATAAATACACTTGAGGATCTCTGTTTATAACTACACAGCATGAAGTGGAACTAATATTACCTCAAACGGTAAGACAAATTCCAAGAAAATATTGCCTTTGCAATTGATCAATGTTAAGCTTATTTTATAATAAATTATGTTGAAGTCAGCATTATACATTACAATACAGTTAATGAAAAGAGAAACTAGAAAGAGCAACTCTCATTCGATTTGGGTGTGTCCAGAGACATAATTGGAAATGTTTTAAAGTAGCTACTTAATACTCTATCAAACTTATGCAGAGTATAATCATGATGTAGAAAAACATTTTATTGATTCAGTCTTATTCTTAACCATCTACGTGGAGAACAGTGTTACAATAACGATACAATAGGAATGCGGAAGTACCTTTGGTGTTTGGTTTGTCGTGGCATTAACTGCCGTAACATGTCACATATTCACTAAGCTCCCCATTAGTCTTAGTAATTTTCTTTTTTTCAAATCTTATTGCTTTCATGAATACAGGACCATTGGTTTCAATAAACATACATACACGTACATCTGAAAGCACTGCAAACGTAGAGAGGATTGATGTACTAAACTTTGCTTCTATCGACCAGGTCCGTGTCCATTACTATGACAAGGAAGATTATCTGGGTACGTTTTTTGCAGCAGAGGCAGTCCATAAACTTACAGACCTAAAGAGATCTTCCGGGGAGATCAAAGTTGTAGCAACAGACGATTTTGGCAACATTGCTGAAACTGTCTTCACAGTGAATCAAAATATACCGGCTATATCCTATGAAAAGATATACAGGACAGCAAACTCGATCGTGGTCAAAGGAGTCAGGCTGGAAAACTTCCCCGACAATGCCGATGCTACAATTATTTATTCTTATGATGGGCCTCTGGATCTTCAAGTGTCAAGTGCTATCAGTGAACATTATATTCCAGCAGTGGAAGACAACTGGGAGGGCAATGTTGTTGCTAAAGCTTTTGATGTGACCAATGAGTATACAGCCGAGTGCGTTATTCCGGTTGCAGGTAACTACCGAGGAACGGGAAACAAACAAAAGGAAAATTGATATGAATATTAATGGGCTATGTTTTAGGTTAGATAAAGAACAGGGTCCATATTCATGAAACACTGCTAACTCAAGTTGGCAAATAACCCAATTGTCCACCTGTCACCTATACATAAGGTTAGTTGCCAACTAGAGCTAGTAGTTTTTCATTGGCGCAGCATTAGTCCCCTCGCCTTGCACCAATGAGGTTCAAGGCGAGAGGCGAGGTTCGATTCCCACGCCCAACGCTTCATGTGCATTTGGTTTTCAGTTCATGCGCAGGTTTTTCTCCGGGTACTCCGGTCGGGACTCCGGTCTTGCTCCTGCATTCAAAAACTGAATTTAAAAAACATCTTGGAGCCCTGTTGAAGATTAGCTTCCTTTAGCTTACTTGTGCCAAGTATCAAGTTGGGTTTCCTTGCCGAAAGCCTAAATAAGATAAAGATGAATATGAGTCCAGGTGGTAAAGGCCAATAGAGAAATTACTTTCGACTTCGATACCATTCCAAGCAGCCATGTAAAAGAAGTAATACGTTCTCTCTGAAAACTGTCCATTAAAAACATTTAAGCTCCTTTAACTATTTTAAAAATATAAACTCTTCAGTATTATCCCTATGCTTCAAGTACGAGTTTTCAGGGATAATGCTTATAACCTCTAAGGCATATGTTCGGTAGTTTGGTCATATACTACTGATATCATAGAGTCAAAAAAGAGATATGTTTACCTGTTTTTGGAAATGATAATACGATTTTGATTTCTTTCAAGCATAAATCTATTTATAATTGCAGGTAAAATGGAGACCTTCCAAATTCAAGTGTCAACAGCAGACGTCACAATGGCTGGAACCGATGCCAATGTTTACATTGAAATATTCGGAGAAGCTGGAGAAACAGGTAACCAAATATATTAATACCAACATGATTTCCGATCTTCATCGACCTTGTTCCCCTACCCTATACAAAATATCCAACAAGACACGTCAATGATCTTAATATAACAAATAACAAAAAATCATTTTCTGATCAAGGAATTCGTTCTAGTGGCCCCATCCTCTGGAACTCGCTCCCTAATTCAATAAAAGAAATAAATACTGTCAAACATTTTCGAAATGCACTTAAACAATCTCTCATAGAAAAGTACAAATGAATTCGCAATGTAAAAAAATATCCAGTCACAGCAGTCTGACTCATGTTTTTACGATTTTTGAGCCTGTCCTTGTCTTGTCTTGTTTTAATCTGTGGTAGTATTCTTATGTTACTAAGGGGTAGACTACTTTACATGCCTCTTTGGCCTTCCAGTCTACCCCTCCATATGTTTTTATTTTGCTGTAAAACCTTGGTTTCTTTTTATATGGAAATAATAAATATGAATGAATAAATGTTCTAAGACTTCTTGTTTTTTGCAGGTGGAGTAGAGTGGTATATTTAGAGTCTAGAATAAAATCTTATTCAGACAATAGAGAAAATAAGCTTTGGTTTCGGCAAAACAATAGTCATATATATTGATTAAATCTAATTGATCATTTGTTAAAATCACTTTCCTTAGATGAAATACATTTATGTATCTTTTTTCTATCATTAATTTCAGGGCGACAATTTCTGACTAAATCTAAAACGCACAAACGCAAATTTCAGCGTGGTAAAACAGATGAGTTTGACCTTGAAACATTTCCACTCGGTAATATCGAAAAAATCAGGTGAGTTTTAAGATTTCAGAGTCACTTTATAATATAGCCACGTTATAGTTTCATTTCTGAACAGGGCAGATACCGTTAAAATATGCTATATATTATATAATATAGATATTTATATAACATTGAATGGCTTTGAGGGTGATAAAAGAAAATATTGTACGAGCTAAAAAAATATTACACGAGTGAAATATTTTTTTAGCAAGTTAAATATTTTCTTGTATCATTTGAAAATAAGCCATTCAATATTGTTATTATTTTTTATGTCAGGCTTTTGAAAATAATTGGCATCAAATCATTTTCCTACCTTCAGCTCAGAGTAGCTAAAATATTCTTGAAAAGGTGCCCGGATGTGTACAATATTGTTTATAATATTGTACGCATCCTTGTACTTTCGTAAAAAATGTACAATACACAGTTTTATAGTATTACACATAAGCCTGAAATATAAAAGTGGAGATTCATAAAAGCCTGAAATAAATAATAATAACTGATGCAAGGGTAACCCATTTCTTGCAAAGCCATTTCCGTGCTTTCTTTTAATATCTCTTTTATATTTATAGTTTTATGATCAATATTATACTGGTCACTGGTAAAAACGTGCAGTTAATAAATTCTTAGGTCCACATGGCCATACGAGATACAATGGTACATGATAAAATGTTTAATTAAGAATTTTAAACTCGTGTCCATCATATGGTCACATATTATCATTGAGATGTTTATTTTTAAATGTAAAACAACTGAGCGTGCATTATTCATATTCTTGTAGATCGGTTCACACTGGCAATGGCATATTACTTAAAACTGATCTCAAATTGTACAATTAATCAAAATGTTTACTTGTATAGACTAGCTAGAATTTTTTTAGAATCTTATAAAGTCACGCAATCATGAACATTTTGGTTCTTTAGTAAGACCAAATAAAATTAAATTATTTTTCTTGTCCAGGTAAAAGAAAAAGAGGGGATTTTTACTTTTTTATTTACTACTTTTTTATTCAATTAGTTAACTACTATAAATACCGTAGCTTTATTTAACACCATGTTTGGCATGTTCAGCATGATATCTGAGAAGAAGTGTTTTCATTTCTTTTATTTTTCGTTTTATTGTTATATCACAATACCTTTTCCAAGGCGATAAAATAGGTTTTATATTCTAAAACATATTAAATGTCAAGCTGTAATTACATAACAATATTTATACATAGGTCTTACTTAAAAATTATATAAGAACAAGTTATAATGGAAATATTAACAAGAAAGAAGCTTAAAGAATTTAAAAAACTGCAAGGGATCAAGAAACTTTGCCTTTAATAGCATCTACAACATAATGTATTTCAAAACGTACAATGCATGGACGCTAAATTCTATGTTCCAGTGTCCTAACTTTATATTACAATGCATCCCATTTTCTAGAGTGAAACTATCCGACAATTCATTATTTTTCAATTTACATTTTGTGCGTGCACCGTGTGCACCAAAACTTGATAAACCTTGATCCATTGTCCCAGGGCCGACGATTCTAATTTATGAAATAAAGTGTCCCTTAAAATAGAGTGTACTATTATTTATCATAAATTTCAAATAACGTTTTGATTTATTATACCGTATTAGAATCTATGTAGGGCACCTTATATTGAGGATTTGCTTAGATTTACACCGGCATATAAGATTGTCCCAGCGGAATCGTATACTATTGGCATACAAGAGCAGACAACTAAAAGAGATTTTAGCATAAATGGCCAATAGTGTACTTTTACTTACGATCCTACACAATATGTCTCATTGTTATTCAAATTTGTAAGATACATCATACGAAATTAGGTGTTTTCTCTTCTTCGTACACATTAGTGTTGTGCAGAATCATTAACCAGAATGTTCAAATTTCAAGGTCATCGTTGCATTCTTAATTGGTATTATGTTTTAATGTTTTTCTCTCATATATTGCATTTGAAATTGTTTTGGTTAATGTTATCAATCTTGGCTATACACATAATATCAATATCAGACCACGGGCATGTAACATTCATGTAACATTCAGCGCTCATTAACTCAATATATAATGAGAAAATTGCACGCACAATGCAGAATACGGATTTGATTAAGGGTAATTTATTTAAGCTATTCCTATTAAGGACATTCATTTCAAAGCAGATCAGGGTCAACTGGTTGAAATATTAATATAGATTGGTCCTGAATATAAATACCATTATTATAATGGTATTTATATTCAGACTTGATGGTCACAATGTTGTTAGAAATTGTAGAAACAAAAAATATTTTTTGTAAATTGTATATAGACCTACTGGTGTACATTGACACGTTCATACCATTTTCATTTTTTGAGATAAATTTTTGATGAAATTTCAGTTGATACAGAACATTTGTTTTCAAATTAGGGGACCTACAAAACCTCGTAAAGGTCGCAATAGGTTATTGTACTGTCGAGGACCGACCATAAAGAAAATCATACACTATTTTATTTTTCTCAATATACACTCTTAATTATTAACTAAAATCTTGTTCTTTAATGATTTAGTCATATTTATAACCTAACATATGACCATGAATTGGGACCAGTTAGGTATAAAGTAGCTGCACCAGATGATACTAACTGATTATAATTACCAGCTAAATATCCGGAACAAATACAAATAGGATAAGTATCACATTAATGAAGTTTTAATCATTTTCATATTTTGCAGAATTGGCCATGACAATAAGGGATTCTTTTCCAGTTGGATGTTAGATAAAGTGGATTTAGAGGCAGCTGGTTTAGAAAACAGAATGTGCTTTCCTTGTGGGCATTGGTTGGATAAGAAGCAAGGTGACGGCCTTACTGAAAGAGAACTGTTTCCTGTGGAAGAAGGTATGTAAATTTATTACAGGGTTGTGATTTCTCATTCTATCATTAACTGCATCACAAAATACACACAAGAGACGGAAATTCAATGTCATTCATACCAGTAAAGACCTTAATAACCAGCACACACATATAGCTCACCTAAAGACTAGTATACCCGAAGTATTTGAACACTTCCTATTTCCAATCATTCCCATTTTATTCAAAATAAGTTTTGATTTACAATGTTATGTTTGACTGACGCGAGGACAATATGGAAGATTGAAAAGCAGAACTGAGAAGCTCAACTTCATGCTAGTCCGCCAAATGAGGGGAGGTCGACAATAAAAGACAAAATATGTAAATCGATTCGATACGACTCAAAGCAATAAATACAACAGCAATACCAAAAAATATGCACAATATTGTGTTTTATAATAAATTTGTCATGTAAAAATATGATAGTATCGTAGAGTATTACGGTACCATTAATCAAATATTTGCCAGTCAACAGACGTTCATTATTCGGTCAATAAATTTCACTTGCAAGTGATCAAATTTTTACCGTCGTTAATCAAACTTCAAAGCCATGTGATACGTGATGAAAGTTATATATAAAATGTGGGGTGCTCTGGCAAAATGAGAGGAAATTCGCGATTTTCTAAAATGAGTTCATTACATATATGAATTCTTTATATTCTCAGGTTTGAAATTATATATAATATGTGACTTTCCCATTCCATTTTCCATAATAGACTGTGACAATGTAAGGCGATTCAGAAAATAAAGAATTGTCATAAATCTGCCTACGTAAAGAATCACCCGAGAGGTTATCATGGAAAACAAAAACATTCATTATTTCTGATTACGCAATACACTTGAAACTTGGCACACATAATATTAAAACTACATGCAATATTTGCGTGAAATTTAAATTATTCTATAAATATATTTTCACACACGTTTACAAAAAGTTGAAAATGATGTCATCATTGACCCAGACCATCTTAGTGCAAGTTGTACAGAACGTTTAGAAACTTTTGATAAAAAATGTTAAAAACAACATTTCTATGTAATATATGATGTCCAAATTTTACATATAGAATATCTATGTTTGCAATTTCCATCAAAAAAGAAAATTTAATATTTTATTCATGTTTCACTTCAGTTCAGTAATGTTTTTTTCAAAATCATTAAGTGCGATTTTCTTCTCATTTTGCCAGACCACCCCTCAAATATTTGTGTTAGCAAATGTTGAGCAGTTTAGGAAATTAAAGCAATGCAAAATAAAATTCAACAAAATTAACCAAATATCACGTCACTTACTTGCTGACGCATCTTTTTTCCCTTAATCGATATCAGGTATGATGACCATTTACGCGGGAATATTTATTGTCCCTGATCTCATCGTAAATGTCATAGTTACTACCAAGAGCATGCAGCAAGTCGTTTTATTACATTTTGTTATGATCTTACCGATGTTACTATTTCTTTCAATCCAAATTATTGAAATTGTCTCTCGTTTGTTTAATGTTCCATGAATGTTACATCGCATTGTACTTTTAAATTCTTATTACGTCTCCACTCTCATCGCCAGGGTGCAATGTTCTCTGCAGCTGCAGATTCGTGGACTTTATTCCAAGGTCTTTTATATGATTTCATTTATGCAGGAAATATGGAAACTTACAACATCTTTGTGAACACGGCTGATGAGAAAGGAGCCTCGGGGGCCGACGGGAATGTTTACATCGATATTTACGGTGAAAACGGCAATACCGGTAAGATTTTTGGACTTACTTTCAAATTCTGGACCTTTTGGTATATCAACTTGTCTTTAAGGACATGACTGCTTTCAAAAACCCATTGATCACCAACTTTGTGATGTTACTTATTTAATCATGTGTACATAAATTTGGGTTTTTTTTATTTTATTGTTCAAAAATATTCAAAACGTTCGAGTGTTTACGTGACTATTTTGTTTTTCAAATCATTTTCTAAATTTACATCACATTACGCTATACTAGATCCGTAAACACGATTATGAATATTTCATGTCATTTCATCTTTCATAAATCATATTGCAAGATTGCCCATTCGTAAATAAAGTTATTGCGTGTGACGAGACGAAAGGGTTTGACGCTTCATATGGTAAGTTTTCCCGTTCGTAACGGAAAGTCATTGCGTATGACGTATGGGTGTGACGCAATGGTGATAGAATACCTCTGTACGTAATAACGCAATGAAATTCCAAATTCCAGTGTCCAAAATAAAAATAAAAATTAGTGTCTAAGTTGTAGTATTCTAAACTAGGCTTAGTGCCGATTGCACGATTTTTTATATTTTAGTATTTGATGTAGTCATTTCTATTTTGCTTTTATAACATGCTTATCATTAAAAAAAGATATCAGTTCGATCCTAATGCATTGCATAACATTTTATTCTGGTAGGTAAACAATACTTGAACCAGTCAAGGACCAATAAGGAGACCTTCAAACGTGGTAATACAGATCACTTCATCATAGAGACTTCTCAATTAGGAAACATAACAAAGATCAAGTAAGGTTCCGTGTTTCAATGGTTAACCTTTTTTGATGTTTTTCAATTTTTTTAGAAAACAAGATTTATGATTTTATGACTTTTCAGGTAGAGCAAAATGCAATGGGTCTTTAAACGTACGAACGTTATTGTTTTATGTGATTCTTTCTGGCAAACAAGGTTTAGCAGAGTTTTAAATTCTTTGAAAGATTTGAAAAAATATGGCCAAATTGGGACAAATGGGAGCCAGAATTATACCAAAATCCTTTCAAAATTCATATGAAATTACTCTTCTCAAAGAGTAGAGTAAGAAAGTAAGTGTCAAAGTGGGGCAGTGTCCGATTAGCAGGCTTTACCCATGAAAATGGGATTTCTTTTTCATTCTATATATGCGTATCATGCATTGTATAATTCCTCCTTTTAATGTGAAGAAATATCCAAGAAACTATGTTGCCTGACGAATTTTGACTTTTTCCAACAAGGGTACATGTGGAAGCATAATTTGGTATCTATGCAAATTTAAAATAAAAAAAATAATTATGAAATTGACAATGTATATTTCTATATACAGTATGTTTAATTCTAAACACGACTGAAAGCTAACATTACAAATATCCATCTTAAAATACGGTTATTTAAATAATTGTCAATCAAAGCAATACAATAAATCAACATAGACATATGAATAGAGTATTACTAGTATATAGTATTAGGGGAAAAAACTGTACATTTTCCTTTGGTATACACTGAAAACGTTAATTAGTCAAAAAACATGTATTATTTGACTAATTAAAAATTAGTCATGCAGAGGGTTTTTTCATAATTCATGAAAAAATGCTGTAAATGTCTTGAAATTGATAAATGATTAATTACAAGACTAATTAGTGAATATCAAATGCGTCTTTAATTAGTCAATTGCCTAACTAAATGACGCAGGACTAACTGAATGACGAATTAAATTACTAATTTCTGATAGATATTTACCATTAATTAGTCCGTTGCGTTGCGATGACAAATCATGAATTATATTAGTCATTTTGAGTTAATACAGTTAGTCCTGCGTCATTCAGTTAGTCAATTGACCTATTAAAGACGCATTTGATATTCACTAATTTGTCTTGTAATTTATCATTTATCAATTAACTAATAATTAACTGATTACAAATTGAATATTTAGAGATGGAAACTATTTTTTAAACACCAAAAATTGTTTTTGAACATTTCAAAAACATTTACAGCATTTTTTAATGAATTATGAAAAAATCACTCTGTATGACTAATTTTTAATTAGTCAAATAAGACATGTTTTTTGACTAATTAAAGTTTTGATATAGAGTATTATAACATTATGCAATTTTATTTCTATGTGTCTTACCAGCGTTGGCCTTGAGAGTAAGAACAAATCGATCAGATGGATGTTGGATAGTATCGAGATAGAGAAGTCTGCTGGTGATAATCGATTATATTTTCCTTGTGGTCGATTTATTGATAACAATGAGGACAATGAAACTAAGGAACAAGAGCTTCTTCCGGTTGATAAAGGTACCAATTTATCAGTTTAATTATAATGCATTATTTGATTCATTTGATATTAGATTTATTCACTAAATTAAGTAATATGGTTTTAGTATGCAATTCAAGTTTTAGTATGCAATTCAAGGAAATTACTTATTGGAAGTGAGACACCATAATTTTCTCATTATTACATGAGTGATTTAATTATAGTATTGGAGATTAAAATAATCTGAAAATACTATACTATGTTTAAATATCCAAAAAAAAGGGGGGGGGGAAGAAAATGATTTTGATAAAAGGCTATGACATTTTCCACTTTTATGATATATAAATATTTAATATGATCAAGTTGGGTTCATAGTGAAGGTCAACAAGAATCCAGGTAATAAGAATCATTGTAAGTTACATTTTTTATGAATTATACTCAGAACTTGTGCAAACATACAACATTTATGTAACAACGGCAGAGGAGAAAGGCGCAGGAACAGACGGAAACATCTATCTGGATATATATGGAGAAAATGGTAGCACAGGTGAGCTTAATGGACCTTAATGAGGTTGAAAGGTATGACATTAACAAATAATAGATTGAGAAAGGAAAATGTTTTGAGACAAGATATCAGTTTTCCCTTGTAAGTCGTCGTCAAATATTCATTATTATAAGGGGAGCGTGAATATCATTGTTTAAGGGTACGAGGAATCCATATGCTCAGGAAAATGTGAATCCTAACTATTTTTCAATGATGACAAGATAAATTGTTTCCACTATCTTTGCGGGGACACGAACCATGGATTATGGCGGGGGTTAGTCATGCATTACGAAGCGAGAGATCTACCGCTGAGCTATCAAGGTAGGGTTGAGATTGTGAACTAAAATCTAAAACATAATTTCAATTTTTGCCTCATTGGAATGCTCAATTTTGTAAGTAAATTATGCGAATGCGTATATCAGACGAAATGAAGATAATGTAGGTACTTAAAACAGGCAATTCACAGGGCAAACAGGGCAAACTCAGAGTCGTAATTCACGTCCGGATTTTCGGGCAAAATAACCCGGGTTTGTTACATTATCATTCAAAATCAACTCAGCATATTTATAAAATATTGTTTGCAATTCAATAAGAAGTATCAAGCCTACAATCTGTCAAAATTTGAAACAAGTCGAATTGTTCGAACATCATGAAATTATGAGGTTTCGGCGAAAAAGGGTCAACTTTTTCGAAGTAGTCTTTAGGCGTCATTTTGAACTTTATAATGGACGTGAAATCACTAGTTAAGTTATATGTATAAATTAGAGACTCTATATCATATGTACGCCAAAAATTGTGATATTCTGATGGGTGTAAGTAGGTAAAAACTTGCAGTAAACATGACATTCAGCCGAGCGAGACGTTTTTAGGGACTGTAGCCTTAAGCTGGAGTAATTAACCAGGTAGTTTCGTCAGGACAGATTTTTCATATAAACTATACAAGAACAATTATGTAACATTTTGTCGTTTCAAAAACCATTGACATCCCCATCGTTCATTATTATGTTAAATCAAGAGTTATTGAGTTATGGGCGATAAGTTTGTGGTCTTTTTAGCACTAGGACTCAAATAGAGGGTGTGCACGACGCGATACGCACCATACACGCAGACTGTTTTTGTTCATTTTTTCTCCGGTATGCGAGCGAAAATATGTCTTTTGAAAACATCAGCGTTTACTGCATGTCATGATTTGCAATTTTAAGTAAACGGTATTCAAATGAAATGCTCTAACTTCTTGATACTGCTCAAGTGTAAACCCTCTATTAATCGTACATTTTTGCATATTATTATAAGTGGCTAAAACTTTCTTTTCATATTAAATTCAGAATAAGTGAAATATAATTGAATTGTATTACAACATTTACAGGACAACGTTTCTTGACCAAATCCAAAACACACAAAGAGAAATTCAAACGAGGAAACACCGATCATTTTACGTTAGAAGCCGCCGCCCTTGGATGCATTTCTAAAATCAAGTAAGACATTATCAGTGAGCACGATTTCCAAATATGGAGCAAAGATGTACAAAACTATTACATACATCATTGCTTTGTTTAGAGGATTTGACTGAAGGTCTGGGAATCCTTTTGTCACTAATCACAGTCCAATTGTACTGTGTATTGTTCAAATTACAAGAGTCCTTGAGCAAGATACTTTGTCCACATTGTTCATCCCCACCCAGGTTACAGAAATACTAGTATGTAAAAAAGTACTGGGACAGTAAATCAGACCCGTTTGTGCGGGAGGAGTAGCGTACCCAGTGCTGAGCGTACCCCCCCCCCCCCCCCCCCCCCCCCCCCCCACCCCCACACTCACATACACAGAAGTGGAGTCTGGCCTAAATGCTAATAGAGATGGGCACCACGGCCGTTAGCAAAACAAGCTTCGGTTTCGACTTTACCTTACCTTACCCATTAAGGCAAGCAAGAATGAAGCAACATTTTGTTTGAAATGGACACATGTTTACGTATCACCCATTGATTTCCGTGTGTATTCAAAGTATTGTAGATGGAGAACTACTCATGATGTCAATCTTTTGCACATCTTTTGATACACTTTATCCGTTATCCAATAGTTGTTCAATGTTGTTTGCAATCCCATGACACAGAGACATGATCTTCAATATTTGGAAATGGTCTCCTCTGATTGATTGATTGATTTATTTATTTACAAAAAATGCATCTTTAATAAGAAACAATAATTATTACATGGACGACAATGGTTGACCTATCAAATGTCAAATAAGGTTATACGGACCAACTTGACCAAAATATGTTTATATGATAAAAAAACCTTTGATGTTTGAAATATGAAGTATAAAATGTGCTTATTGGTGGTTACCATAAAATCATGCGATGCTACAAATAGTTCATACAAATTAAGGATTAGCCCATTAATACATGTTGATGTGTGTAAAAAACACTGCCGATAACAACATTTTATAAAAATGATGTGTTTGTAATTCTCTTAGAAATGCATCTTAATTATAATGCGTAATATTACTTTTTGTTTGAGGATAACATTAACAATACTTTGTCTGGTCGTCAAATCTAAGAGTTAAGGTCCGTTCATAGTACGCCGCACTGCAGTGCAGTGCGTTGTTTTACCGCACTGCACAGTTTACTGCATGAAACTGCAGTGCGGCGCCGCAATAAAGTTATATATATTTTAACTTCAAATGCGTCAACGTGCGGCAAGGTGCAGCAAATAATAATCG